>LPNX010502957.1:161988-204135 GCA_001517045.1 Pseudotsuga menziesii | reverse complement strand
ACTTATTATGTTCCTGAAAATTTCCAATTCATGAGTAATTGTTAATAATTCTTTGATGAGATTGAATCTTAGTTCCTAGATCATGTGCAAGAATTAATACCCCTTTTGCCTAATTTAATCAACTCATACTTCAATTTTAACTTAAAACATACCAAGGTGCAATCACAAAACATTCACTCCAAGCACATGCAAGCACATCGATCTTATTGATTTGACTCCATTTTAAGGCACTGGTCATTTTTGCTTCATATATACATTGTGTATTAGCTTTGTTCTTTCGTGTGTTTATTTTCGTAATCTCGTCATCTTTAATTGTCTATAGTTAAAATTTTCGAACTCCTAAGTAACTGATTCAGTTTAACATCATCACACTAGGTAATTCTCCTTAGTAACTTAATAGGGTCTACCCCCCTTGGCTCCATTAGGAGTTGAGCCTAAATGGAGGAGTCAAGAACAAGGTGACAGCCTTGACTCGAGACTTGCCCCCAAGGACACACCAAGTGGCTTGAAGATTTCTGCCATGTGACCTAGGTGTGTGAAAGGTGGAAACAGGTCCAAAGAGGATATGAGCATTCACTATCAACTGTGACTTGATAGTATCATCTCTACATGTGTATCCAACCAAGGGTCATCATTCCATGTGGGCTGCGACAGATATGGATACGAAAGACATGACTACAACCTACTTAGCTACAACAGTGTACCACTACTTGAAGTTATCTACAATCATCATGGCCTCTCTTGAATTGGTTTTGTTATTCATTTACTTGCTGGGGAAATAGAATTTCCTATATTCCCTACCTCTATTTAATTCCTCCCATAGCTATAACTGCACATGTAATAGGGTAGCCTGAAGATTGTAGATCTTCATGGCTGCCCGATATTAGTGGGTGTGGGTTACGACTGTTGAGGTATAAGTGCATGGAAGTATTCAAAGCTAGGGGTTGGAAAATATCATATTTTATGGTGTAAGATGTAACAGAGACTATACCTTCATTTCACCATTTTAATACAAGGAGTAGGATTCTTCAAATCTCTGTGTTTTAACTTGTGTTAGTTTCAGAGTCTCTGTTCAAAGGCTCGGCCCACCTTCCCACAAAGATCGTCGAGTTAACTAGATGTTTTATTAATTAGTTGTGTGGTGTGGATGTTACATTGTATGCATTTGTTTCAGTAGCTGCAATAGTCATGTTAATCATTGTGTTTCCTTGAATACTCAGTACTTGCATTTCCTTTAAGCTGTAGCAGTGTGGTGTGATAGTCGATTATGTAGGTTAATTTCTTTTATGCATGCTTGTGATAGTTGTAATAGTCAAGCTCTCCCTTAGTTTCCTTCAATTACTTGTCTTTCTCAAGTTTGCTAATTCAGGTAGACTATAGTCTAGAACTGTTGATTCAATTCCTGTTATTTATTATTCCTAGATTAAGGTTGGATTATCTAGTTACAATGGATTTGCATATAGTCTGGTAAATTAGGATTTAACTTTATGCAAAAGTAATTCTAGATATTTATTTCAGGAATCATTCATTGTTGGGTTGAATTTGTAGGAAGTATGTGCAATTCTGAATTCTTACATAGGTAATTTAAATCAGTTTGATTATGGGAGGAGTTTGACAAAATAGATAAGTAGGATAGTTTATTCAGTCATCAACTACTTAGTGTTTAAGCACACACAATGTGAGTTACCTTTGAAATTAAAATACTTCCCTGGGTTGACAATTTATATTGAGCATTCTGCATGATGGTTTTAATTAATTGGAATATAGAGTGATCAACATTTTGGCATCGTTGCCGAGGAAGGTAATTATTAGACACCATAGTAGTTGCATCTATTCATTTTTCTTCATTCTTTAAGTTTGCATGTTTTGGGTTGCATGAATACGAGAAGATTACATCGTGACATTCCTATAACCCCCAGAACTCCCCAGAATAATAACATTGTAGGTGGTCGAGGTCGTGGAAGAAATATAGCATTGGGAAGAAGAACATTCATTAATGATCTAGTTTCCAGAACCAATTCCTATACTAGAGCTTTCCATCAGGGGTCCTCCATTAGAAGAAGCCCAATTACCCCCAGGGTGGAAGCATCAGTTTCCATGGTGGAGAACATAGGATGAGATGCGACACCCTTAGGTGTCCCTATGGAGGAAGACAAAGTTAGTGCTATGGGAGCAGGTGATTGAGACATGATTTATCACATTAATGGGAAGGAGGTGACAAAGGAGGAGTGGAAATAGTTTCATAAGAAGCAGGAATATCAGAGGAAGCAAAGGCATGAAAGAGAAGAAGAAAATATGAATAACAGACATGAATTGGAATATCATGAAGAGGTGATGGGGGGGAATCATCACAATGACGATGATCCCCCGCCTGAGGGGACAATTTCCACACTCCAGTTCCCCATTCGACAACTAGTTGGACAAGCCCCCATGCACAACATATCACCATCAGTATTACCCCATCATTAGAGGAATTTTGGGGTCTAAAATGGGCCTCCTAAGGAAAATAATAAAATAATAGTTAAAATAATAAAATAATATTCATTAATTTTGGAGGAAGAAAGAAAAAAACTACTTTTTGTGTTCGTATTTTCGACATATCTCCCTGTGTTTTTACTCAAATTTCGATCAGGAGAGCTCGTTGGATGTGGAATTTGATTCTGCATCCAATGAGTACCCACACTGCATACTTTTGACGGACCCCACTACCCCAAAAACAAGAAATACCTGAAAAAACATGATGATGACATCATCATCACATTTGTTCAGGTATTTATTGGTTTTGGGGTAGTGGGGTCCATCAAAAGTATGTAGTGTGCGTACTCGTTGGATGCGAAATCAAATTTTACATCCAACGAGCTCTCCCAATCAAAATTTGAGTAAAAACACAATGAGATATGTCGAAAATACGAACAAAAAAAGTAATTTTTTTTAATGACAAATATGTCAATTCAACCATTATGGTTGGCTTATTTTATTGAAATTCTATTGGTTCTTGAATTTCAACTCACAAAAACTTATTTTGGCACATTTTCTTATAAGGCCCATTTTAGACCCCAAATTTCCTCTAATGTTTAATGGAAAGGCCACAGAGGATCCGGATGAATTCCTCTTTGAGTTTGAAATCCTTTGTCGTAGCTATGACTACACTTCCAGTGAGTAGAAGTTAAAAATTTTCCCTGCCACTTTGAAGGCTAACATGCTACATTGGTTCATGATCCTAGGTGGTGAAACTATCACCACATGGGATCAAATGAAACAGGTGTTCCTGGAGAAATACCAGGAGTATTGCAACACTAAAGATAAAATAGAAGAGTTGTTCAAGATGGTACAAAAGGACAAAGAAAGTTTGGAAGATTTTGTTGAAAGTCTCATGTACAATGTACAGAGGGCTGGACAGACTAATATGGGGCTAGATGTGCTCAAGATAATCCTACTTCATGGGATTAGGGAAGATTGCCTAGGTATGTTGAGCTTGATTGGAAAAGGGGATATCTCGAAGGAATATTTTGAGAAGATTATTGAATTATGCAGAAGGTATTCTAGAGGATCCTCCAGGACCAACAAACGGGAAAAATTGGAATGAGATGCCTTCTATAGAACACATAAGTCATCCAATGGACAAGACACCCGAGAAGAAATAGGAAATCTTCTCGAGAACTTTAAAATAGAGATGATGAGCTCCATCTCCTCAGAAATAGATGTCCTGAGGGCGAAGCAGAAGCAAGAAGTAGAATATCTAACACTTGGTGTATTCTGCCCTAGATGTAGGAAGAAGCATCCCCTGAAGGAGTGCCCACTTGACAAGGTGGAAGTGTGCTAGCTCTGCTAACTGAACCATGATACAAGGGAGTGCCATTCACTACCTCAAGTGAAGGAAGTTCTACATGCATCAACTATGGATGTGGAACCAGCCTACTTCATTGCCCAAAAAATCCTTGGCAACCTTGAAACCAAGGTATGACTCTAGGCTCATTTCCATTTTTGAATAGTATGAATAATTGGAATAATATGCATCACATGAATACACAATTCCCTTCACCTTAGTCCATACATCAATGGCATTCTTCTCAAACTCCTATACATAATTTCAACTCCTGGAACCCTTGGACACAGCCACCAAACCAACAGAATTCTTGGTCTCCTAGGTGGAGGAACTCCCATCCAGGAAATCAGTTTCCCCATTGCCAATCTCCTCAATAGTTTCCTCACCAACAATACCCTTAGCCATACCAGTAGTACCAGCAGCCGTAGCTACAAATCCAGAATAATGTTGCACCTAATATTCCTATACGACCACAGCTGCCTGCTCAACCTAACCCCAACCCAAACAATAAAGCAGTCCACCAGTTTGAGACTGCCAACATGTCCACTTACTCCATTACTCTAGTTCCCTGTAACGACATACGCTTACGATCAAGGAGATTAGTGGAGCCTCTAGTCATTGAGCATGTTCCATCCTCTATGTCTGAAGAAAGGATGAACTAGCATTACTCATCCCACACAGTAGTCCCCATTATTGAGGATGTTGAAAGTCCTACCAAGACACCAGCTGAAACACACAAAGAAACAACTATTGAAACAAAACCTACACAGCTGATTAGAGAACCGCCATATCCTAAAATACTGACACTACAGAAAGCAGTGGAACAACCCCTGTTTAACCTCTTAGGAGAGTTGAAAAATATTTATGTCAAAATTCCACTGTTGCAGGCCCTCCATGATGTGCCTATTTACAACAAAGCAGTCTGAGACATGTGTGTAAGAAAACCAAGTAGAAAACCCAGAGATCCTCCCACTGTCCATGTCATAGGGAAACTATCTGAATTGATAATGGGAAAAACTCTCTAGGCCAAATATGATGAACCTGGGAACCCTACTATCACAGTGCATATTGGGAACACACATATACCGAATGTGCTGTTAGATCTAGGTGCAGTTATTAATGTTATGACAATAGAAAATGTATGAAAAGTTGGTCTCACCAATCATCGGCCAACCCCTACCATTCTAGAACTAGCTGCCAGGTCCACTATCAAACTTGAGGGAGTCTTAGATGAATTCATTGTCTCATTTGACTCATGGGAGTACCCTGCTAACTTCCTAGTTTTACAACCCAAGTTGTAGCTAGGGGGACACCCACTAATCCTGGGAAGACTCTGGTTAGCCACAACAGATGCTTGCATCAGCTGTCGGTCAGGGTCTATAACCATCTCAGATGGGACTGAAACAAAGAACCTGACCCTGTATCCTCCAGCTTGACCTAGTCTAGAATCTGAAACTACATTATGTATGGAGCTAGAGGAAGAGGAGGGTGTTTAGACACTGTTAACAATATGGACGGCCTTGACTTTCAAGGATGAAACAGAGGATGATGCCATTAATAGTTTCATCAATGAGCCCACTTTTGTCAACAAACAAGTTTATCAGATCTTGAATAGTACCCTAGGTGAAGAACATCAAGAAAATCTCATAAAGGAGACATTAGTCAGTAACACCCACATAATTCCAGTGTTGAAAAATTCGAAAAGTGTTCCCATTGAGATAGAGCCGAGAAAGACACTGAATATCAATCCCAATCTCTCTCCTGATGAACAGGAATGCTTGATCACTCTCTTAAAAAATCATAAGGGGGAATTTTCCTGGGGGTACATGGATATGAAGGGTATCTCTTCTAATCTATGCACCCACCATATTTATATCAAGAGTAACTCTCGGCCTTTGTTCCAGCCACAACAAAGGATGAACCCTAATCTTAGGGACATAGTGAAGGAGGAAATTCAAAAAATATTGGAAGCGGGGTTTATATACCCTATCTCAGACAGCAAGTGGGTTTATCCACTCGTGATAGTACCCAAGAAGAATGGGAAATGGAGAGTCTGAGTAAATTACAGAGAGTTAAATAAGGTAACACAGAAAGATCACTTTCCTCTTCCTTTCATCGATCAGGTACTTGACACCCTATCTGGGAAGATGTTCTTCTCCTTTATGGATGGGTTTAGTGGGTACAATCAGATCCATATTTCTCTTGAAGACCAATACAAGGCCACCTTCACATGTCCCTGGAGTACCTTTTCATATAGGGTACTCCCCTTTAGTTTTTGCAATGCACCAGCCACCTTTCTGAGAATTGTGATCGGCATCTTTTCAAAGAGGGTCAATGACAGTATGGATATTTTCATGGATGACTTTACTCTGTATGGAAATGACTTTGAGGAGGCATTGAAAAACTTAGAGAAGGTTTTAACACACTGTGAGCAGACCCAGATATATTTGAGCACTAAAAAGTGCCATATAATGATGATGAGCGAGGGTGTAGTGCTGTGGCACTTTATCTTTGCTAATGGTATCCAGGTAGATCCATCCAAAATTAGGGTAATTGAAAATATACCCGCTCCTAGAACACAGAAAGAGGTATGTTTCTTTTTAGGGCGTGCTGGTTATTATAGAATATTTATAGAAAGTTTTTCAAAACTAGCTTCTCCTTTATTTACCTTATTGATGAAGGATGTACAGTTTATTTGGAATGATGCATGCCAGACAACATTCATTGAACTTAAGAAGAGGTTGTCTACAGCGCCTATCTTAAGGGGGTCCAATTGGGCTCTGCCTTCCACATTTCTTCAGATGCCTCTGACACTAACATTGGAGCAGTGTTGGGACAACACGATGGTCAAGCACCATATGCAATTTACTATATCAGTAAAAAATTGGCTCCTATTAAACTCAATTACACTATTACAGAGAAACAACTTTTACCCATTGTCTACCCCATTAACAAATTCATACATTACATCACTGGATATCCCACCTTTACACACACTAACCACTCATCCATCAAGTATTTAATGAACAAGCCAGTTACAAATGTTGGGATAACTAGATGGTTGTTACTATTACAGGAGTTTGATATTACCATTATTGACAGAATTGGGAAAGAAAATGTTGTTGCTGATTTTTTATCTTGTTTTTCTAACAGTGATGACAGTTCACCAGTTGAGGATTCTTTCCTAGATGAACATTTATTTCCAATTTCAGCTCATTCCCCTTTTTATGCAGATGTTACTAACTACTTGGATGCAGGCAAGCTTCTGACACATTTGTCAAAGAGAGAGAAAAGGAAAATTATTCAACAAAGTGCCAGGTATTGTTGGATAGATGGCCATATTTTCTACATAGGTCTTGATATTGATATTAGAAGGTGTGTCAGGGAGGATGAAGTCTTCCATGTCTTGAAGGCCTGTCATGATCAGCCATGTGGGGGACATTTTGCACATAAAAGGATAGGTCATAAGGAGTTAAGAATGGGATATTATTGGCCAACAGTTTTCAGGGATGCAAAGAAGTATGTCCAGGCTTGTAACAACTGTCAGAGAATGGACCAACCTAACAGATTCGATGAAATGCCTTCTCAACCACAGTTGGTGGTTGAACCCTTTGAGAGATGGGCCTTATATTATGTTGGGACTCTCAACCCTTCCTTGAAGTAGAAAGCTTACATTTTAGTTTGCACCGACTACATGACAAAATGGGTGGAGGCTGTGGTATTAGTGAAAGCTAGTACAGGGAAATCTTCACTCGTTTGGAGTAACCAAGTAAATAATCACAGATAGATTTTGTGCCACACAAATTTGAAGCTTTGCTACAGAAGTACCATATTCAACATAGGATAACTTCACCTTACCATCCCCAGGCCAACGGCCAAGTGGAAAGTACCAATAAATTTATCGAAGCTATCCTTACTAAAATAGTGAGAAGCCATCACAGAGACTAGGCTGATAGGCTTCCAGAAGTACTGTGGGCATATCGCACTACTTGGTGCAATACTATAGGGTTCTACCCCTATGACTTGGTGTACGGTAAGAGTGATGTCTTCCCTATCGAATTCAAAATCAATACTTTGAGGATGACCATGGAGGTAAAATTGGTTATAATAGAGGCACAGAGGAGTAGATTGAATCAATTAAATCAACTTGATGAAAAATGTATAGCTACAGTGGATCAAACAACATTGATTCAGCAGCAGCGATCCAAATGGAACGATTGGTTCATCAAGAAAAAAATCTTCTGTGAAGGAGACTGGGTATTATTATACGATTCAAGTTTCAAAAGGGACTTCAAAGGTAAGCTGCGCACAAGATGGTTGGGTCCATATCAGATCGAAAGAGTGTTTGATAATGGCACAGTCTACCTAATCACCATCGATGAAAAACATACACCATTATTTGATAATGGTCACAGGTTGTGACTGTACCACAAACCAATCTCAAGGGACACATTTATTTCACAGGTTGCAGCTGATTCGGGATACCAGTTAGTGCAAGCACAGGAATCTTTCTCTGCCCCTGTAAATCTTTAGAAAGTCACTGTGATTTCCACACAAAATAAATTTTTGGACATAAATAAATTGATGTTTGTTGTTTTTATTTCTTCTTGTTTTGTTTTCCTGTATGCTTGATCATTTTTTTTCGAAGAATCTGTGCAAGAATTGACTTAAGGAGAAATGGTCATGTATGGGCTTGATGACCATGAACCCCTATTCTAATTTCATGCCTCAAAAGCTCCATGAAGAAGAAAATAATTTGAATGATGAACAGTTTTGCACAGCTGTGACTCTGTAAAACTTGCCCATTTTTTCGTTTCGTGCAGCTACGACTCCGTAAAACCTGCCCATTTTTCCATTTCGTGCAGCTACGACTCTATAAAATCTACCCATTTTTTTTCATTCCACGCAGCTGCAAATTCGTAAAAATCTTCCTATTTCCCATTCCGTGCAACTATGAATCCGTAAAACCTGCCCATTTTTATGTTCCTCGCAGCTGCGACTCCGTAAAACCTGCCCATTTTTCTGTTCCGTGCAGCTGCGACTCCGTAAAATATGCCCATTTTGTTTTTGTTCTGCACAATTGCAACTCTATAAAAGTCTTCGTATTTCCCCATTCTCTGCAACTGTAACTATGTAAAACTTGCCTATCTTTCCATTCTGTGCAACTGTGACTGCGTCAATTTTAGCATTTTTTTCCTATTTTTTGCTGCTGCAACTCTGCCAATGTTAGCAGAAATTTTCCCATTTCTTGGGAATGCGACTACGCCAAATTCTAGTAGATTTCCTATCTTTTGTGCCTACGAATACTGCATATTTATCCACAGAAGGGCTGCGACTCCTCTAGATTTGTCTGGTATTTCTCTCACCCATGATTTTGTTGATTCAAACTCACCTCACAACTTCAATTATGTCTCCGTCAAGGTCAAAAAGACAGTTTTCAGTTCGCCAGAAGGAACATCATCACAACACGCACGCAATTATGTTTAAAATTTATGGCAGTATTTGACACGCTGTATTATCTTGAAAAGTCACGGATCATCGCATAATTTCTAAGGTAGAGTTCTGATTATTTACATGATTAAGCATTAAGTAGATTTGACAAAATTAATCATGCTCACCTTTTTATACCTGTCATCATACCCACACTTCGTTAACTGTCCATCCACATGATCTTATGGGTACTTGAGCTTATCTTACGGCCATCACATTTTTCCTAATTTGGGTCCAAATATTACCAATGATTCCCTGCTTACGACTATCTTAACTTTCCTAATTTTCCCAACCCCAACATCATTTGTTTGTGCATGACCCTGTGTTGTAACCTCCATTACTGGGCCTGTAAATTGTTGAATTTATACCAACGTTCAGAGGGAAAGGAACCATGGGAATCCCAGTGAGACATGAACCTAAAAACATGCAAGAATTGCATAGAAATGCTGAGGTTTTTTCCATGTTCGCGGTTGCTGGCTGGACTGATTTTTTCCAATGATTAAGTGGCTTTCACCAAGAAATAGTTCTGCAGTTTTCTTTGAATCTCACAGAACCCCATTCAGAGGTCAAGGGTTTACATAGAGAAGTTACTAAGGAGATTGTAGTAGAGGTCACGGCCCTTTCTCAAAGTGGAAGAGCCTGTTTTGGAAGATGAATCCGAAATGCTACTGCAATGTGGGAGTTTCTGCTAGCAGGTGAACAAATCCACCAAGTGAAGAGGAGGATAGGATTACAGTCATTGCCTAATCCCTGCAATGAAGTGGCAGTCTTCTTGAAGAAGTACATTACGTGTGAAGCTAGATATCAAATTGTGTATTTCTCTGAATTCCATTTACTATCTCATTTACGCCATAGGGATTTAATCAATATTCCCTTTTATCTATTTAAATACTTTCATCATATGGCGGGATTTGTGAAATAGACCAGATACCCATACTCATCCCTTACCCATCACGACCTAATTAAATTGCTCATCTTAAGGGCCTTATCTTAGAGAAACCAAACCTGGGAGCAGTTTACTGGACAACCTCAAATAAACCAAGAACCTGCACTTTTTCTTGGTGTTCCAATAGAGCATGAAGATGAATCATCTGCACTCTTAGAGGGTGTTCAAATACAGGAAGAATATGAGGCACCAGCATAGTTGGGGGGAATGGCAGAAGGACAGGAGGACTGGAGTCCCTCCAATTCAGTTGGGGGGGGAGATGAGGCAGAATTAGATAATTAGGAAGAAGAGGATGAGATAGAATGTAATAACCAAGAAGAAGAATCAGGTGAGGATGTAGCAGCAACAAACCTTGTAGAAGGGATAGAGGATTTGGGAGCTCTGTCAGTAGAAGCTGAAGTTGGAGTAGCATTGGATGCTTCAACAGTTGAAGCTAAATCTGTAGGAGCTATGATGAAAAAAGAAAATGTAGATTTTTTCACCATTGAATCTTCTCCGGAATGTACGGAAACTCTTATTGAGGAGGAAACAGAGATGACAGAGACCAGAGAAGACACTAAAATAAGAAACATTCCTTCTACATCAGCTACAAAATTGGAAACCCCTCTACCACAAAGAAAGAGAAGAATATCAAAAGAGGAGGTGCATGCATCAAGGACAGTGAGAAGAAGGAGAAACAGATCAGTTGCAGTAGCAGAAGCAATCAGGGAAAATGGGAAAACATCGAAGCAAACATTGAATTTCCCATCTTGAGACCTAAGGAAAATGATGCCCCACAAGAACCTGTTGCAAAGGAACCTCAAATTGAGGGACTTCTATTTGAAAATGGTCTGTTGAAGGAAGAGGTGCAAGTGCTTTGGAAGGAAACATGTCAGAAATAGGTGGAAAGGAGATCACACACACTAGTGGAAGATGCATATCAGATTGAAGGATCACTTCCGGCTGAGGAAGGTGATGAATTGAAAAAAGTAGTTTTTCTTGAGTGTGGAGAAATGTTTAGTCAATCAGGATACAAAGTCACAGTGCATGCATTTGTTGCACAAAAACCCACACAAGAAGTTGGAGAAGAGAGAGGAACATCTTCCAGAGAATTGAGAGATAAAGAAGAACCAGAAGTGGAAAGGATCCCTGATGTAGAGGTAAGGGAATGTAATCAATTTTAGACTCAACCACAGGGTGTTGTTACACAAGAACCAACAACCATGGAAATGTTTGTTGAAGCTATTACTCAATTGGAAGTGAGTGAGCCAGAGGTTGAGACAATCCCTAACCTAAACCTAGGAGTTTTTACCATGAACCCAGAACAATCTCAGGACACAAAACTAGTGGAGGAAAAAATTTAGAAGCAGGAAAATGTTGAAGTTGATCAGGATGTTGTCACACAAGAACCAACATCCTCAAAAAACCTTGCTGAGATTCCCATTCGGATAGGGGAAACTAATCTTGAGTTGGAGATAATCCATGATGTGGAATTAGGAGAAGATGAATAGATGCAGTCCCATCCATGAAGGGACACTGAAGTATTCAAGGACCAGTCTCATCTATCTAGGAACACTGAAGCATTCGAAGACCAGTCTCATCTATCTGGGGCCACTGAAATAATCGAGGACCAGCCTCATCTCTCAAGGGATATGGAAGTAACTTAAGAGCAACCCAAGTTGCCAGAGGATCTAGAAGAGTAGGAAGCTGTTACACATGAACCAACATCTCTGTAGCTCCTAGTTGAAGCCACAACTGAGAATCAAGAAGTTCCAATCGAGACTTAAGAAGACGTTGAGATTGTAACACAGGAAGATGTTGTCGCACAAGAACCAACATCTTTACCATTGGTTGTTCGAGTTGACACAAAAGGGTTTTAGGAAGAAGGTGTTGTCACACAAGAACCTGTTGGGGCCTGGAAATTCGCAGGCGACAACAGTAAGGGATTCTCCCCAATCAACGTTCCCAACTAGCCCGTTGAATTTTTGGTATAGGGAATCCATCCAGTTTTGCGGTCTGAATACCATAGGTCAAACACAAACAAAGGTTTTACCGGTTGCGGCTCGGTCCACCGGAATTTGTATTTTAACTTAAATATGAAATGAAAGTATCTAACTAATCATGCAGGGTGGTGAAGGATACAGGGAGAAGCCACAATGTGGTGCGCAGGTTCTTACCTTTCGTCTTAGCCTCACCTATATTGGATCACACATGCATCTATGATCTATTTATCTATCTATCCCTACCTACCTATCCCCGAGGAGCCAGCTTACATAATTAATATGTATGAGTAATGTAGATGTGCATACATAACAAAAGCAATTACAGATAGCTGACATTAACTTTTACATGTATGAACAATAAAGATATTTCACAACCAGATAGCTAATTGTTTCATGATAAGCATGCATTACTCATGGTGGTTATTTCATAAAATAAATCAGAAATCATTTAAGAAAGACATAGGTCATAAGTTAGAACGATCTCACAATTCATGAACACAATGCTGAAAAACAAAATAGTTCATCTTTCAACTATCCATGGAAACACATTTGAAACCCCACCGATCTTCTTTCAACAGGAAAAATGTAAATCTTTATTGCAAAAGGAAAATAGTTCTTCTTACAATACGTCATCCAGTCTTTACTGGGGAAAAAATCCCTTTCCTTCTCTACGTTTCCTACTTTTATACAAAAAGTCCAAAATGGTTGGGCTGCCCAAAGTGACCTTTGGGCTTCCCAACCTTTTGCTTTCCCAACGCTTCATTTCTTATAACTTTTACAAAAAATATTACATTAATAAAAGTTGACCGGTCCTCTATGAGGAGGATCCTGCTTGGTTTTCGAAGAATTTTTTCCATGCTGCTGCTTCACCAGCAAGGCCCTCAAAAGCGCATGGCTCTAGGAACTAGATGTTAATCTCAAACTTGTCGACCTGGTTCCTGATGGCCTCAATCCTTGCTGGGCTCAACAGAAGCTGGTCTTCTAGAATTTGTATGCTAATGGATACGTGGCCCACTTTGTTCTTCAGTACCATGGCATCAATGGATTGAATCTACTGCGTCCTGGCCTCCGCATCTTGATGTCTTTTCTGTAATACTTCCACAAAGGCCTCATGATCTGGGAACTCTTCGAATCTGAGCTCAACCTCTGTCTGGCAGCGGTTGTAAGCATTGAGGAACCTTTTAAATTACTCCAAGCATGCTGCCTGTGTCCTCTTGACAGTCTTCTTAAAGTCTTCGGCAGTGCTGATGGCAAACTCTACCAGGTTGTGATCTTTCCTGAGAGTTTGATGATCTTTGACTGGTAGCTCTGCTGGGATCTCGGCATCCTCTTCTGGTCTTGCCATTCTGGCGTTGAAGACCTCAAGAAAATCTTGGGACTTGTCTACGAAATAGGAGGAAGTTTCTATGATCTCCTCCAACCTGCTATCCATCTGAAGAACTTTGCATCTTTCTTCTTCCAAAGTAGTCTGCAGCTGCAACATTTTAGCCTTTTGCGCTAGGATATATTCTTTAAACAACTACAGATCGACTTGTTGTCTCCAGTTCAGCAGTCAGAGAAGCCAGCTGCTCTTTCAGTTCTTGGATGTATGCAGTATTGGACTCATAGATAATGGACTGCTGCGCCTCTAGGTCTGCCACTTTTACCTTCAACTGTTCCTTCTCATTTTTCAGATCTTAGACTTCGTGTTGTACATTTTCAAGAACCTCTTGTGTTGTCTCCTTGGCTTGCGCCTCTACTTGGAGGGCATGGATTTCACCCTTTGTGGATTCCATTTCCCTTAGCATGTGTTCATACTTCCTTTTAAGTCTAATACCCTGTCCTCTTTCTTGCCTCAGGGTGTCCTTTAGCTGAGTAGTGGTCTTCTTTTCTGATTCTAATTCAATCATCACCTTCTTTATATTATCAGCAGAGGCATCAATTAGTGCAGCCCCAACTCTTATCGTGAGAATGGGGTCTTTGTCCGTCCCTAGCATGACTGTTGTATCTGTGACCATTTTTCCTGATAGATCTTTTTCCTCCACCTTCTTTTCAGTCCTCCTCATGATTCTTTTGGTGGCCCTATCGTAATAGATAGTGCTAAAGTCTGGGACTTCTTCCCCCTTCTTCTGGATGAAAGGCACTATTTGAAGCATAGGGGTTACAGGAGTGCTGGCCATAGGTACTTGAAGGATTTGCACCTCAGGGTTTTCCTCTTCTTGCCTCTGCTCTATTGGTATTTCAAAGGCTGACTGTTGTGTTAACTCTATCTGTTCAGCCTCCTGCCCTTGGAGCTCTTCATTTAGTTTTCTCTGTGCTTCTTCAGTTGCTTGCCTGGCTGCCTCTTCTGTTTCTCTGGCTGCTTCCTGGGCAGCTTTCCTTTTCTCTTCTTCTTCTTTCTGCAACCACTCAGCAGCCTCACTTTCTAGCCTCTGAGCCTCCTCCCTTATCCTTTTGGCTGCTTCTTCAACTTTGGCTTGTTCAGCTTTGGCCTGCTCTGACCCTTTTCCACCTTTGGTGGGGTTCTTTGGTTTGAATCTTCTGCTGAGTGCCGTCATGTTTGGAGCCCTCCAAAAAATAGACTCATCCTTATCATAATGATGGGTATATTCATAGAAAACTTTATGATTCTTGCAGTGCTCAGCTACTTTACCCTGAGTGTCATTGCGCCGGAAAGGAATCTCCCCAAAATGGAACTTCCCTAGTTCCTCTATAAATTCGGCAGCTTGTTTCACATTGGCGAATCTGCAGCTACCTAACTTGAAAGGTAAAGGGGGATATGCAGCCTTCTTATGCTGGAACAAGAAATGGCCAACTCCGTCAATGAACACTTGTCTAACCGCCTCTTTATGGATTACATAATCCGTTGCATACTTTGGCAGCAGATAAGGTGTCTTTGAGCATCCATACATTCTAAGGTACATACCATTGTCTGTCAAGAAATAATCTCCATACTCTTCTATTACCTGCATAGCATCTTTCGACATGCAGTCACATTTCTTCCGGAAGATAAGCTTGTATAGTGGCATAATGAAATGCTCACATATTTCTCTATAATAAATGTGGTACTGATGAGCCCATAGAGGTTTGTAAGCTGCATATATGGGCATTCTTTCCCTATCCCAGGCACACTTGAGACCGGGGAAAGGCTAGCTGCATAGTATGTAGTCTATCAAAATGGAACTCATATAAAATTCAGATTTTTTTCGGGCTTCTCCTCCTCCCAAGGCTGCAGCTACGCAAGAAGAGAGACTACTTGATACTAGGCTGGCCCAGTTGAAGACTGTTCCTTGGGTCGCCATATGGAACATAATAGGGACCCATTCAAATTTGAAGAGTCTTCCACTGGCCCTACCAAAGATCCTATTTAGCATCAGAGCTACAAATCTGTAAGGAGCTCTTAAGCTCGCTGTATCATAATCCTCAATTGCTCTGTGTCGATAGAGCTTTCCTGGCAAGAGCATTCTCTTCAGAGTTTCCACTAAATCCATCCTGAGGTTATCCAACCAATCATTTGACAGGAATATTTGAGGCTCTGGCAGGTGGTAAGCCAGCGTCACATATCCCGGGCTAAATGCAGCATAGCCCTGACCTTCGACATTTCCTATAATCATTGTGTTGATGTTTGTGTGGGGCAGAATCCATCTCATAACATCAGAGCATGGGAACAGCTCTGGTCTGCTAGCCACCTTCATAATGGTGGATTTCTCTATGTTGGCATAAATGGGCTCCTCTTCGAGACCCATGTCTGGGACTTCCCTGTGGGAAATCAATCTGTATATCTCCTCCCATTTATACTCAGGCTCAACACCTGAGACACATTGGTTGTCCTCATAGATATATTCTGTCTGTGTGACGACTTCTATTGCTGATTGTTCTTCGGCCATAGGGGCCTTCTTTTTCTACCTTTTGGACATTGTAAGCTCTTCCTGCCATGTATAACATTATAACATTAAGCAACTTGAATTTGCGAACATTGTGTAGCAGTTCATTCTTTCTTAAGCGTATCATGACTGTAATGAAATTAAGACATAAGCCCTTCAGGCTGAAGAATTGAACTAGTATGCAATACTATGCAATGTGTTATTATCCTATGTTAATGTGCAAGCAAGAAAAGAAACCAACACATGTATGCACAACCCAGCCATGTCCTGACTATCCAAACTACCAGCGCGAAAGAGACTCAGTCCACTACTGCAATATAATGAGCAATGCCCTTCTGCTGTATGATACTACAACTTGATCAATCATAGTTTGGCTGGTATTAAATCTATATT
This sequence comes from Pseudotsuga menziesii, assembly GCA_001517045.1. Taxonomy (NCBI): domain Eukaryota; kingdom Viridiplantae; phylum Streptophyta; class Pinopsida; order Pinales; family Pinaceae; genus Pseudotsuga; species Pseudotsuga menziesii. Next base: position 187,635 of record LPNX010502957.1, on the reverse strand, counting down.
ACAGTATGCCAATTTTTTCCATGATAACAACTCATTGAAGCAAAAAAATGCACATCATATGCAAAGTGCCATTTTAAAGTGAAAGCAAGCATATAAACCCATGCATGTATGTACAATCCCACAATGCCCCAACTGTTTTTAAAAAAAAACTAAACTAAATCCTGCGCAATACAGTGAACAATCATCTCGCAGTGCCGCTTCTCTTATTACAATAAAACGCAAATGCAAATGTATGGGTTATGAAAGCTAAGGGCAAATGCATCAAAAATTACGACGACATGGATTTATCAAGGGTAAAAAACTGTAATAGCCTATGCGGCTCATGGAAAGACAGTTACATCGGTGCGGCTAGATACAGCGGGCATCAATAAAAAAAAAAATTGTACACGGCACTCTCACCAGAATCACCATCCATGCAACCTCCAAATCATAAACACTACAGCAGCGCAGCCCTAGGGTTTTAGACAGCCGAAAACGACGAAATGTGTGGGACGGCGCGGGCAGAGGTTAGGGCTCGAAAACGGGCGTATATATTAGGGAAACTGACCAACGGGGAAATCGTCACAAATCACCAGTGAAACCCCCCATCGAAACTTCTCCCTGGACATCATTATTGCAAGGGAAAAACCAGGTGCAGGTGGCATAGCGGCCTCCTGCACCGTGCCTTCATCCACTGTGCGCAGGGCGAACTAAAACGGACAAGGTAAACAAATAAAAAATGCGCGGGCTCTATAAATAAAAATGAATTCCCCCTCCTCTAACCGTAAACAGCTATTCCAACCGGGAATTCTCAAGATACGAGAGCTAAACACCGGGCGAGCGAGAAAAAACACCTACAGTAAACCTAGCTGCGGGGAAACTATGCACGCAGGAAGAATGGGAAATGTGTACATGATCCTAGTAATATCCTTACCATAGAAAACAATACCCAATCGAAAACCCTGAATAGCAAAAGGTAAGGCGGTAACGATCCTACCTGGCAGTGATGCGCAGCTGGTGAGGCAACAACGGTTGAGCTTCCAACCGACACCTGGATGTGGGTACAAGCATGGAGCTCCACAAAGATCACAGGGTCGACAGCGCGGAGAGGATAACGACAGCTCAGGCGCAAAATAACAATAAAAATCCAAACCCCCTCCCCCCGTATATATAAAAGGTTCGCACGTGCGGCGTGCTCTGAATCAGCCGCGAGACGAAAGTGAATCGGGTGGCGAGAACTCCGGCCTATCCGCAACGGCGGATAGTCACCAGCCTCAAACCACCCGCAACGCATAATAAAATGCGTGAATAAAAAATGATCGAGCGTCGGCGAGGACCTAGGCCGGAGACCGAAAACTTGAGCTCCTCCGCAACGGCGGGCGTTCATCAGTTGAACTCCACCCGTAACGGCAGAAAGCGCGAAGTTAACGGGCTCCGATACGCAGCCGACAGATGGATCAAAGCGCAGATCGAAAGGTAAGATAAAGTCAAATCCTAACACGGCCTGCAACGGCCGATGCCTGGAGTGAAAACCCGTCCGCAACGTCGGACAAGGGAGAACTCAACCTTTCCGATGGAGAATAAAAAACCGTCTGAAACGTCAAAGAAACGAAACCCACCCGCAACGATGGGACAATCAAAAACCATCCGCGCGGTGAAGAATTGAAAACCACCCGCCGTTGCGGACAGTCAAATATACTTAACTCCCGCTTCAAAAAGGTTTCAAAAGATATGCAAAAACAACGATGAGCTCGATCAAGGGTGGGATTTTTTCAAGCATTAAAGGAGAAAACAGATCGATGGATATCAATTCAAAAGGCTGTAAAACATTCCAAAAATCCATAGACCAAAACCAGGAAGAAAAACCAACTAAATCAAAGTAGAGGAGGGTCCTAAAATTTTTTGAATTTTGGGAAAATTGTTGCAGGTGCAACAGAACCAACATCCTTAGAATTGATTGCAGAAGTACACTGGAAGGCAAAAGTTGTTGGACCACTGGTAGAAGAGGAAGTTGTTTTAATTCTAATCCAGAACAATCAGGATGAAACATTGGGAAATAAGGTATGGATACAATCTTCCCAAGAATTTGTCCATTTAGATTCTAATGAGGATAAGGACACAGGAGAGGAAAAGATTCAAGGGCTAATAGAAGAACTCTCAACTGCTTAAAATAGAAGTGAATAAATAAAAAAGTGAGGTGGCTAGATATCAGAAAGGAATGATTCCCATTATTTAGCATAGGAAGAATACCAGTGAATTGAGGGAAAGATGGGAAGAAGAGCTAATATTCTAGAAGTACTGTTGGGAAGAAGTATAGAAAGAGTTGAAGGAGTTGAAGAAGTTCAATTCCATGCAAAAGGAGAAAGACCAACTCTACATTCTCTCCTGAGAATTGATGAGCTCCAGAGCTCCATCTCCCTCTTATCTTTTATATTTATATGAACAGTTCACTTGGTTTAAGATGAAGGCACTAGAATAAGGGAGACCTTATGAAGTAGCATCTTCAGACCAGTTTTTGGAAACCTTTATGAAAAGTAGCTTCACCAAGCAGAATCTTTTGTGTGATATTTATTTACATGAAATGGTTTTCCCTTTGGACCAATATTCAAATCCTACTCCACACCTAGGTGATGTTTAGTTGAGGGTGTTTGCTTATTTTGTCAGCAACCATGTGAAATGGGAGGATTCATTTTAGACAAATTCTCAAAATGAGGCTCACTCTAATCTCTGGATTCGTTGTGAACCTCAATCCCCTTGCCTTGTTCATAATCATCAAACATAGAGGCTTAAATATCCCATCCAAACTTAGCAGCTGGTCGAGTTTCAAGAGCAAGTCATCTCCACTTGTGTTAGACAGATTTCCAAGAAGCAACATTTGGCTTTGGAGGGCAGTAAGAATAGGTGGTAGGATTCCCCTTCATCAATTAAGAAAAGGGACCCTTATTGCTTCAAGAATTTAAAATAGGCTCTCCCTAGGGTTGAAGGGTATGTCAATTGTATGAGGAAATGTGGAGCTAATTGGTTGGGACTTAAATTCAAATTCTCACTTATTTGGTGGCCAACAAAACCATATAGGGAATATTTTTCATTGACAAAAGTAGAAGAAAGGAAGTGTTGGAAATATTGGGTTGCCCATAATGGATATCTAGATGGGAGGGAATCACCTAAATCCTCCTACAACTTTTCATCTCTCCATGAGCAAGGAATGGTTCGAGATTTTGATTCAGACTAGTGGAGGTTGTCGCATGAGGACATGCAACTAAGTAGTTGGGGGAAGATGTTGGGTCCTAAAATGCCCCTTTTTAACAACATCATTTATACCATGTTTGTCTTGTCTTATTCCATTTTGCGCACCAAATAGACATTCTTTCCTCACTTGAACCATGAATATTCACAAGTATGATTATTTATTGTTTCATCTTATTAATGCTTATGATTTCTATAATCAGGACTTTGCTTCTTGAATTATGCTAACTCATTATGATTTCACAAAGATAGTGCAAGATATGAGAGAGTACATGTGTAGCAGCCTGAGTGGTCCAAAGAGGATATGAGCATTCACTATTAGCTGTGACTTTCCAATCCCGTCTCTACACACGGATCCAACCAAGGGTCATCATTCCATGTGGGCTGCGATAGATATGGCTGCGACAGACACGGCTGCAACATACTTAGCTACAATAGAGCGCTACTACTTGAAGTTAGCTGCAATCATGAGGGCCTCTCTTGAATTGGTTCTGTTATTCATTTACTGGCTTCGGAAACATAATTGCCTATATTCCATGCCTCTGTTTAATTCCTCCCACAATGGTAACTGCGCATGTAACAGGGCAGCCTAAAGATAGTAGATCTTCATGGCTTCCTAATATTAGTGGGTGTGGGTTATGATTGTTGAGATATAAGTACAAGGAAGTGTTCAGAGCCAGGGGTTGGACAATATCATATTTTATGGTGTAATCTGTAATAGAGACTGTACCTTCATTTCACCGTTTTAATACAAGGAGAAGGATTCTTCAAATCTCTGTGTTTTAACTTGTGTTAGTTTCGGCATCTATGTTCGAATGTTGCGCCTGCCTTCCCACAGAGATCATCGATTTAATTATATGCTTGATTAATCAGTTGTGTGGTGTGGATGTTAAATTGTATGCATTTGTTTCAGTAGCTGTAATAATCATGTTAATCATTGTGTTTCCTTGAATACTCAGTACTTGCATTTCGTTTAAGCTACAGCGGTGTGGTGTGCCAGTCAACTGTGTAGGTTAATTTCTTTTATGGATGTGTGTGATAGGTGTAACAGTTAAGCTCTTCCTTAGTTTCCTTCAATTACTTCTCTTGCTCAGGTTTGCTAATTCAGGTATACTATAGTCTAGAACTGTTGATTCAATTCTTGTTATTTCTTATTCCTAGATTAAGGTTGGATTATCTAGTTTCAATGGATCTACATATAGTCTGGTAAATTAGGATTTAACTTTCTGCAAAAGTAATTCTAGATATTTATTTCAGGAGTCATTCATTGCTGGGTTGAAGTTGTAGGAAGTAATTGCAATTTTGAATTCTTCGATAGGTAGTTTAAATCAGTTTGATTATGGGAGGAGTTTAACAAAATAGATAAGTAGGACAGTTTATTCAGTCATCAACTACTTAGTGTTTAAGCACAGAGAGTGTGAGTTATCTTTGAAATAAAAATACTTCCTAGGGTTGATAGTTTATATTGAGCAGTATACATGATGGTTTTAATTATCTAGCATATAGAGTGACCAACAACATCGAGATGCCAATTGCTGACGAATAATCAAACTTGGACATGTATTCTATCTATCCCTATGTCTTGGGACACATCTCCTTACTTAGTTTGAAATGGATGCCTAAAGTTGCACGAACTATTTTTTCATTTTGCATTCTAAATCTCTCCAACACCTTTTCTATATAGTCGCCTTGAGACAATGTAAATTTGTGATTTTTCTTGCCTCTTGTTATTCCCATACCAAGGATTTGCTTAACAACACCTAAATCCTTCATCGCAAATGATTTCGCTACTTTCCTTTTCAGCACATTTATATCCTACATGTTAGACCTTGCAACAAAGATGCCATCCACATATAATAACAAGATAATATATCCTCCATTATCTAGCCTCCTGAAATAAACATAGTGGTCAAAATGGCATCTACCGTAACAATGTTCTGTCATAAACTTATCAAATTTTAAATACCACTTCCTTGGAGCTTGATTTAGGCCATACAATATATTCTTCAACATACGAACCAAATTATCCTTCCCTTTGACCTCATACCCCTGTGGTTATTGCATATAAATATCTTCCTCCAAATATCCATGGAGAAAGGTTGTTTTTACATCTAAGTGTTCAAGATGCAAATATTCTACCTCCACTAGACTTAAAATAGTCTTAATTGAAGTCACTTTAACAATAGGAGAAAATATTTCACCAAAATTAATACCTTTCTTTTGTGCAAACCCCTTTACCACAAGTCTAGCCTTATACTGCTTCTTTCCTCCTCCTTCCTTCAAATTATAAACCCATTTACTCTGAAATGCTCTTTTTCTACAGGAAACTCAACCAAATCCCAAGTCCAGTTTCTTAATAGTGAGTCAATCTCCTCATTCATTCCTTGCTCCCACTTATTTCTAGTTTCCACCTACATTACTTCTTCATAACATTCTGGCTCACCAGAATCAATCATCAATAACTAATATAGTGAAGTAGATAATCATTCAGGGGGTTAGTTAACCTGGTAGATCTTCTTGCACTTGTAGGCATTTGAAGTACTTGTTGTTTTTCTTAATTTTCTGGTACCTTTGGAACTTCATTTTCTTTTATTTCATCAACCATTGTGTACTATGTGTTTTCCTTTTCCTCTTTCTTTCCCTGCAACTGATCTTTATACATAAAATATTCATTGAGTACAACATCTCTACTACTATTTATTTTGTGATTTTCATAATCCCATAAGTGATAACCAAAATCATCAATCTCGTATCCAATAAAGGTTCATTTCTTGTATTTATCCTCTAGCTCTATTATATTTTCTTTATCAATATGGAAAAATGCTTCACAACCAAAAGTTGTCAGAAATTAGTAGTTTACCTTTTTACCTGTCCATGGATTCTCTAGAATTAAACCATCCAATGTGCTTGAAGCCTCTCTATTTTTTAAATAAACAACAATATCTACAACATCAACCCAAAACTATAAGGTCAAACCTGCATGCAATCTCATACACCTTTCACGCTCCATGATCGTCCTACTCATCCTTTCTGACACCCTATTTTCTTGTAGTGTTCTTGGGGCTGTCTTGTTAAATTTGTGAATCATTGATCTACAGGAAAGTATGAAAGTTGTAGGAAGAGAATTATGCAGTGGATTAACCAAATAGAATGTACACTGAACAAGAAATTCATGCCACAAATTTCAAAGAAATTGGACAACAATTTCTCAGATAATCAAAACATTAATCTTCATTCATTAATCAACAATACAATGATTATAGAATAAATATAACTCAAATCATGGGGATAGGATTCAAATATACAATCTCAAGTTGACTGAATAGCTAACTCAGTGTGTCTAAATCATTGTTGGAACTCACTAGTCTAACTATGGATTTCAAAATCAGTATACAATCAGTTAACTGATGAGGTAGGTGGGAAAAAGGAGCCACTCTCCCTTTATGCATGGAAAACTGGTGCTAGACTAGCTGAAAGTGATCTAACTGATTGTAACTAGAGGTTAACTCGGCATAACTACTTACCAACCATGACCAAGTAATGGAGGCTACTGGTGGCACTCATAGTGGGATTCTTTAATGTATGGATTAGTCTTAGAGGCACATAAAATCATGCATGCACATGTAGTAAGTGGTAGATAACCTCTATCTATTTCCTCCACACTCTAGTACAATAATAATGACCCCCTAAGTTAGCAAAGTAGATAAAATAGACTATATTAGACAAAGGAATATTAATTAATCCTAACATCCCCCCCTTAATCCTAACTTTGGACAACTTGGGCTCTGGCAGCTAGGAAAAAGGTCACCCATACAATCTAAAATGAAATAAAATACTGCTTAATAAACTAAGAAAATGGGGAAAAACTCATGGGAAAAACTGTCCCTCAAAATAAGCAGGAATTGAGAAACAATGCATCAAGACTTTACATCAAGAAGAAACATGAGAAACACAAATTTCTTTTCTGTGAAGGACTTGGAGAAAATGTCTGCAATCTTCTCCTATGTAGGGAAGTAATCTAGTTTGATAGTCTTATCATGCACTAGTTCCCGAATATAATGCATATGAAATTCAATATGCTTCATTTGTTGCTTCTATACTAGATCACTGGTTATCTTTATGGTACTCTGGTTGTGACAATAGATGTCTACTGAAGGTTAGGTGTGAATCTCAAATTTTGTCAAGATACCATGTAGCCAAACTTCCTAAACACAAATCTTGAAGTGGATTTTCTATTAGTCCCATCTTCAACCCAGTCTGAATCTGTGAAGACAATGAGATCTAACTGTCAATCAGCTGTATAATGGATCCCATAGTCTCTAGTAGCCTACAAATAGAGCAAGATATGCTTGTCTTCCTTCCAATGCAGCTCATGTATCTGGTAGAAATACTCACATCATAGGATATACCTTGTCTCAAATGTGTGAGGTATAGAAGGCTCCCAATGAGCTATTTGAAAAGAGTGATTTCAACCAATGGAGTAGAACCACCTTCTTCTAGCTTAATCCGAGATTGGAAGGGGAAAGGGGTTGATTTATAGTCTTCCATGTGGAAAATTTTAATCAAATTTGATGAGTATCTGGACTTTGAGATCATGATTCCCGAAGTATTTTGACTTACTTTGAGACCAATGAATTGTCTTAATAGTCCTAGATTGGTCATAGTGAATGATTTATCAAAGTTGACTTGATGCTTCTCAATCCAGCAGTAGAGCTGCTAGTAATGAGAAAGTCATCCAAATAAATCATAATGAATAGAAAGGACCCCCCTTTCTTCTACATGTAAACATTGTAGTCTGATCTGCATCTATCAAATATCTGTGACATGAGAAAGGCATCTATCTTGGAATACCATGCCCTTGGGGCTTGTTTGAGTCCATAGAGTGGTTTCCTCAGTTTGTAAACTAAGGAAGAATCCTCAATGTACTCATCAAGTTGTTTCATGTAGATCTCCTCTTTCAGACCACCATGCAGGAAGACACTCATCTTTACATCCATGTGATGTAACTATCACCTTTTTTAAGTTTCAATTTCCAAGACAAGTATGATGGAGTCCATTCTTTCTACTGCACTGAATGTCTCATTGTAGTCCAATCCTTTAAGTTGTGAGTATAATTTTTCCACCAATTGATCCTTATACTTGGTTTTGGTTCCATCATATGATATGTTGGTATGGTAGACCCATTTTCACTGGACTAATTTCCTCCCTGGAGGCAAGGAGACAAGCTTCCAATTGTTTTTGTCTTGTAGCGAATCAAATTCCTCATTCATAGTTTCTTGCCATCTTGGATCATGGCAAGCCTCTTTGAATGTTTGAGGATATGATCCCAACATCATGAATAACCTCTTAGAGAGAATTGTATATTTTTGGTGTTAGAGCACTAATCCACCTTAGTACCATGATAATACACCTAGGATACATTTCATTAGATTCTATGCAATGTCATATGGTCCAAAACTTAGGCTATGTTGATCAACCTTAATATATTGGGTGTTTTGGACTCATTTATTGTAGTTGAGGCACTCCACTTTTATCATTATGATAGTCTAGGTTCCCTTATTAATGAAAAATCAATGTTTCTGTGCTCCCCATCCCTTAAATCAGGGAAACATTTTGACCATAGTTGTTAGTGCATGTATTTGGTGGTTTGTTTCTCTCCTTGGGCATTTCTTACTTCCAAGAGCCACTCCCATTCACCCATGTGCTCACCCACAAATATCCTTTGGTATTTTATCCCTCATCATGCTCCATCCACATTCACATAGGAATTTGTGACCATTTGGGATGGTTTGGGAGCTCATCGGTCCACCTAGGGGGGTTTAGAGGTAAAATCCTAGCATGACACATGTATGCATTTAGATTGCCTCCAAAGGCTAAAGAATTCTCCCTAATGTAATATAAAAATGATCTCTACATTTTTACATGTTGGACAGTCATAATAAAATAAACTATTGACTACATTTCTATGTGTTCATTTCACTCTTTATGCTTTTTTTGCACATAATTGTGTGTAACATCGAATAATGAAAATACCCTTGGATCCTAGATCCTATTGTGAATCAATTATCACATGTTATTATACCTATTTGGATATTCAAATCAAAACCATAGCATTTGAGTTGTTGTCTAGGGCATTTTATAGAAAAATTCAAGTGTTTGCATTGTAGGAACAATCAGTGTTTCTGTCACTCAGTGTGCAAGAAAAAATGGAGAAGGATAATGTATTTATTACTCCATTCAACTATTTCGAATGTAATTCTAAAATGGTGATCCAATTGAGGTTGAAATTCCTGTACAGAGTCACCATGGGGACTGGGACTGAGCCAAACTCTGCTATGGAGAAATCGAAGTACTTTAACATACTTGATGAGGCATTCCAGATGATTTGTCTCAGCATTTCAAGAGACCTTATCTTCCATGTAGACAATATGACAACTCCCAACAATATGTGGCTCAATCTCGAGTCGTTGTTTTGGAACACTAATGATATAAGAGGCCTCCAGCTTGAAAATGAATTGATCTCACTGAGCCCAACTCACTTTGAGACAATGCAAAACTTCTTCCCCAAGCTCAAATAATTGGTTCTTCAGCTGAAATAGTGTGGCATTGAAAAGGAATATGAGCAGTTGAACTTAACCATTCCATTGAAGCTAGGTCCATAGTATTAAATTTTTTTGTCAACATTCCACTCTAGCAAGCTCACAGCTTGAAATTGGAGGATGCCATCACTCGCATACTTCATGGAGTTACTAAATCAAGAGCAATACAAGATGGTGCAAATGGGTACCATCAAATGCAATAAGTATCAAGCCCTTACTGCAGGAGTTTCAAATCCATCCAAAGGAAGGAATAAATCTAAAGATTCGAAGTAGCAAGAGAAGAAGAAGCAGGAGAATCCCAAATCTTCAGATGGGGTTTTGAATCCTAGCAAGGACAAAGACAAGAAGAATAAAGAGAAGAGAAAATGAATTTACTGTCACAAAGGGTGACATCCAGAGAGTTCTTGTATGAAGAATACCATTGACATGTGTTGAAATATTGTAACTTGAAAGGATTTTCTAAATGTATTTTATTGATGTAACCCAAGGGAGATGTTATTATTCCTCTGACGGGGTCTTACTATTGTATTTGGTCATCATAGAGTTATGAGGTCAATCCTCCACTTGTGTTGGGTATTTAGTACCCTAATAATAATATAATATATTTTGTTTACTATTCCTAGGTGAATTCAGCCCAAACATTTTACTGGGGTCGACTTGTCTAGTGCAAAAGTCAAGTTGACACATGTGTATAAATAGAGGAGTTTTGGTTCTTATTTGAACACACACTCACTCACTTGTGTAGCGCATAGGAGAGATAGAGAGACAGAATAGAAGGAGGAGAAAACCTATTTTTGGGTTTGTATTTTATAGATCTTATACATAGGAAGTTTTTTATGGGTTTTCTTCCCCATGAGGGTTTCCTAGGATAAATCTTTGTGGTCTTTTGTGTGGTTGTGCTTGTCTATCTTTCAGTGATATTTTTGGTTATGGTCATGCTGTTATGATGCTAAATGTTATAATATCTGATATAACCCTTAAAAACTTAACATGGTATCAAAGCCACCCTGAAAGAATTCATTTTGCAGCCGAAATAGTGCTATAGCTACAACTATTGAAGATTAGGGTTTCATGCTTGAAAACCCTAAAATACTATAACTAGTAGTTTTAGTACATTCACTATATCTCAATATTGGATAAGCATTGGGAGCCTAAATTTTCACAAGCTGAATATAAATTCTGGATGTACCCTTTGTAAAAAAAATTTCCTCATATTTGCTATATTCTCGGAGATATGATTCCTCCATGTTAGGGTTCCATCCTATCCCAGGATTCATCCCTAAACGAGACACCTAGGGAGAATCACTATATATCAGGATACAAATGTCCAAATGAAATTTCACAAGATGTTCTAGACATAGATTGTACTTTCTATGGTAAAAATTTGAGACCCCGAATGTGAAACAGTGACATCTGGAAGCCTGTACAAGTTTGCTATTCTGAACAGTCCTAAAATAAGTAATCTTAGGAAATTGAGCATAAGTCCCAATTGGTGAATTGAATTCTGTGATAACCTGTGATGTTAGAAATATGACAAAAAAGGCTACCTCAGTGAGAAATTCTTATACACATAGGAGCAATAATGTCTAAGATACAGTAGAAATAATATCAGGCATTTCTATAGAAGAAACTAAAGAAAACTAGGGCATTAGATATTTTTCAGTTCTGATCACAATTTTGGGAAAATGAGTATACTGCTCAGCTCACCTTGAGTGTTCGGGTACACAGGGTACTCCCAAAATACCAAACACCTTCAGAAACCGCTTCACACAAATATATCACAGATCAACACATTGATGTTTGTCACGTGGTTAAAATCCTCAAGAGGGAAACAGTCCACAGCCCCAGCCAAATAGCTACTTGGAGCAATTTTTATTATGCAAAAGAAAGAAAATTACATGAGCTTCTCATAATCGATCAACAAGCCAAGGACCCTCTATGATCTTTAAATAGAGATCATAGACCAAACGGGTGTTAAGCCATGGATCAATGGTAGGTATGATCTAAGAGAAGTTGAACCATCGTATCACTCTATGTCTAGAACATATCGTGACCATTGGATTAGAATATTTACAAATGCATACTAATTCATAATAAATAAACACACTTTTACCTAACGGATATATTACACAAGTTGATCTTAAACAACTCCTAAGTGTCTAAATATCCTAACATCCCCCCTTAAGAACAACTTGGGATAGGATTGAAGGATTTACAAAAGTGACACTATTAGGATAAGGGAGGCGGAATTAGAGCCTATCCCCCCTTAAGGACACATTCCTGAACTCCTAACATAGACCGAAGTTTAGAAAACTTCACTTCTGTAAGAGACTTGGTGAAGATGTCTGCAACTTGATCATCTGTAGGGCAATAGAGCACTTCAATAACATGATCATGAACAATATTTTTGATGAAGTGCTTGTGTAGCTCAATGTGTTTGCTGTGTTGATGTAGAACTGCATCTTTGGAAAGCTTGATGGCACTTTTATTGTCACACCAAAGTGGAGTAGGCTACTCCTGCTCAAATCCAAACTCTGAAAGGATCTGTCGAAGCCATAAAGCTTCCTGACTGGCATTAACTTTGGCTCGATATTCTGCTTCTACTGAAGAAAGAGTAAGAGCTTGTTGTTTCTTACAAGCCCAAGAGACAGGTCCAGATCCCAAACTAAAAACATAACCTCCAGTAGACTTTCGATCACCAGGATCGTCGGCCCAATCTGAATCAGTGAAACCAACCAACAAAGGTTCCCCACCTATACTGTAATGAATCCCAAACTGAATTGTACCTCGAATATATCAAAGTATTATTTTTGTTTCTTTCCAGTGACTTTCATAAGGAGTTTTGATATGACGGGCAACATGAACAATGGTAAAGGAAATGTCAGGACGGGAATGAGTCAAGTATAAAAGACCACCAACAAGCTAATGATACAAGGTGGCAGGGGAAGTACAAGTGGCAGAAAGCTTGACTCCAGAATGGAAGGGAGAAGGGGTTGGTTTACAATATTCCATGTGGAAGCGACGAAGAAGGTCACAAGCATACTTAGATTGGGAAAGAAAGATTCCTTCTTTGGTTTACAAGACTTGGAGACCAAGAAAATAATGCAAATGTCCTAAGTCTGACATTTCAAAATTTTGCTTAAGACTAAATTTCACATGGGTTATAAGTTTAGGGTCGCTACCAGTAAGATCATCAACATAAAGAAAAGGTATGATGAGATGGTTTCCTACTTTCTTGGTATTGACATTTTGGTTAGAATGGCATCTAGAAAAACCTGTGTCAAGGAGAAAGCTATCCATTTTGGCATACCAAGCTCTAGGAGCTTGCTTAAGGCCATATAAGGATTTCTTAAGGAGACAAACAAGGCTACAGTTATTTTGAACATATCTAGGAGGTTGTTCCATGTAAATTTCCTCATGTAAATCACCATGTAAGAAGGAAGACTTGACATCCATTTGATGGACTTCCTAGTTATGTAAGGTTGAAAGGGAAAGAATAAGGTGGATGGAGTTCATTTTTGCTACAGGGGAAAAGGTTTCATTGTAGTCAATCCCTTCAACTTGGGAAAAAACTTTGGCAACTAACCTTGCTTTAATTCTTTCAACACTTCCATCTGTTGCATACTTAGTTCTGTAGACCCATTTACATCTGACAAGTTTTCTTCCTTTTGGAAGAGGAACAAGATCCCAAGTATCGTTTTCCATTAAGGAATGATATTCTTCATCCATAGCTACATCCCAATCTAGATTTCCTGAAGCTTCTGCAAAAGTTTCTGGATCATGATTCTCAGAAACTTGAGCCAAAAGAGAAGAGGCTCGATGAAACTGAGAACGTGTTCGACGTTGATCTCTAGGATCACTGGCAAGATCACCAGCTGCTTCACATGTTGAATGGACCCATCAAGGAAGTATCGGTGCTGGTGAAATTGGAGGAACATGAGCAGGCAGAGGTGGATTTTCATCCTCACTGTCATCATTAGAAATTGGAGTTGGAAACCTGTCAAGGAAGCTAGAAGAAGATGAAGAAGAAGGCACAATCGCTGAATCGGGCTCGTAGGCCAAAGATGGCACACCCACCAAGTTAGGCTCGCAGGCCAAGAGATTTTCATCAAATTTAACATCTCTTCTAATGATTATATCATGAGAATGTGGATGAAGAAGTCTATAACCTTTTACATCTTCAGAATATCCAACAAATATGCACTTTTCACTTTTAGGCTACAATGCTTTTTGTTTTTCATCCGAAATGTGAGCCCATGCTTCACAACCAAACACACGAAAGTGACTTACATCTGGTTTAATTTTACTCCATGCTTCTTCTGGTGTTATACCCTATAAAACTTTAGTGGGTGTGCAATTTACTATGTAATTTGCACAATTTATCGCCTTAGCCCAATATTTAATACTTAGTCCTTTAGATTGGATCATACAATTAGCCATTTCTTTTAAAGTGCGGTTCTTCCATTCAACTACACCATTTTGTTGTGGTGTATATGGAACAGTGTGTTGTTGTTGGATTCCCTTTTCAGTGCAAAAAGTAGTGAACTTGTTGTTAACATATTCTCCTCCATTATCAGATCTTAACTTAATAATTTGATGACCATATTCTTTTTCAACAAGGGCCCTGTAGGCCAAGAACATGTTAAATAATTCGCTCTTAAGTTTTAGGAAGTAAACCCAAGTGCGTCTAGAGTAGTCATCAATGAAGGTTAAGAAATATTTGAAACCAGAAAAGGAAGCAAATAGAAGAGGGACACACAAGTCACTATGGAAAGCTCCAAGGGAACTGAGGCATGCCAAGAGGCACGTTTGTCAAAACTGTCCCGATGATGTTTTTCAAGTACACAACTGGAACAAACACCATCCTTGCAAGATACCAGCGGAAGACTATTCACCATATTGTCTTTACATAGTTGTTGCAATGAGTGATAATTTAAGTGACCAAATTGCTCATGCCAAAGTTTGCTCAAGTTATCACTATGAGCAACAAAAACTGAAGGAAAAGGTGATGACCCAAAGTTGTTAAATTTGTACAACCTGGTAATATCATCAACAGTTCCAGTAGCAAGGATATTTTGAGGATTTTTAAAATCCTTGATTACAACTTGGTGAGGTGTAAACGTCACAGTTTTACCTTCACCTGAATGAGTAGTTTGATAGACTGATAACAAATTGCAAGAAATTTTTGGAACACATAGTACATCACTGAAATTACCATTTTCTACTGGAATTGTTCCAGATCCTACAACACTTAGAGATCTATCATCACCAACAAATATTTTTTTGGTGTTACATTCATGCATAGTAGAAAATATGGCTTTATCCTTAGCCATATGATAAGATGCTCCAGAATCAATGAGCCATTCAATTGAAGTAGAAGAAGAAGATGCAGTATAAGAGTAACCAGAAGCACAAAGTGCATGTCCATGAGAGGTAGATTCTGAAGACGAATCTAGGCTGATGCGATGCTTCTTCATTGCTGCTTCCAAGGATGCCATCTTCTTAAAACACTTAGATTCATCATGATTATCTTTCCCACAAAAATTGCAATGAAGCTCAGTATTCTTTCCTTTTTTCTTGGATCCTTTGTCATTTTTTAAAGAAGGAGCTGACTGAGAGGGTTTGGGACCCTTGTTGTTTGGCTTATTATTGCGAAAATTTCATTTCTTGGGAGGCTTGGACTTTTCTTTCTGTTGGGACAATAAAGCTTTCCCAGATGCATCTGCATTATTAATTATTCCAAGATGAATGAGCTTATCTTTCTCTCTAATTAAGCAATCACAAAAGGATTCAAGGCTAGGCTCTTCATAGCTAGCTGCAGTCAAGGATTCTTTCATGGAGTAGAATGTAGATACAAAAATAGAATATGCAGGTCCAAGTTTGGAAAGAATATGATAAATACATTGTTTGTCTTCTTTCTTAATCTTGCATTCTGCACATAATAATCTAAGAGTTTTATACTTGGATAAATAGTCTTGAATGCATGAAAAATCATTTGGATTCAAGGAAATCAACTCATTCTCAAGTTGATGACCTCGAATTTCATTGTGTTTACCAAACACAGATTCCAACTTTTCCCAAGATTTATCAGGTTCATCAATTTCAAATATGTGGAAATGCAAATCATTAGAGATTGAAATCCCAATAAATCCATGAGCTTCATCACATATATTTGTCCATTTAATTTTTTTATCATCATCAGTGGGTTCTGTTTCTTTCCCTGAGGTTATCTTGAAAAGTCCCCTACTTTGTAGAACATCTTCCATATGATATTTCCATGAGAAATAGTTAGAACTTGTAAGTATAATATCACAAGGGGCAGCCATGCTATAAAATAATGGCTGAAAGAACATAAACTAACAGTCTAGATGCAAAGAGCTCAAAACGATATGTGGTTTTAAAAAAACAGCACTGAAAACTGATTCTGGATGATGAAGTTATGATTGATCAAATAAAATGTTGAAGATGTCCCCAATAGTGACATGGCAGATATTAACTTGACCAACCAAAAAAAGAAGCCCCCTCTTCCCAAGATCAACCTTTGACAATCACTTTTACAATAAAGTTGCTTTGAAGTGAATCACTTTTGTAGAATAAGTGACGTTCACTTTTACAATAATTTGACTTTTTAAATAGTGTAGCAATAAATTAAAAGACTTGAGTGACTTACTTTTATTTTATTTTATTAATGTGAGATGCACTTTTACAATAAAGTAACTTGAAAATAGAAATTGCATGCACTAAAAAGTAGTTTGATAAGACTTGAACTCAAGACTTATCAAGGTGTAAAGCAACTTTAGACCAAGTGAGCTAAGTTTAAAAGGTACGTAAAAGTATGGAAAGAGGAAGGGGGCTTTCTTTTTTTTACTCTTCTCTCTCATTTTCCGTGCTTGCTTTCTTTTCCTGCAAATCAAAAACAAAAAAAACATTTTCCACACAATGGGGTTAGATCTTGGTTAGCTTACCTGGAAAGTCTACATTTTCAAGTTTTCTCATTGTTTCTAATTTGTCGTGATCACACAAGGTGCACGGTAAAGAGCATACGTAGTCGAGAAGACAAGAAAACAAACTTTTCCCTACTGTTTCTGATTCGCTGTGATCGCGCAAGGTGCACGACAAAGAGCATACATAATCAGGGAAAACAAAAGTCCGAGACTAAAACATAAAATATCTAATAATAAACTGATAAAATATGAGAGATATAAAAAACAAATCCGTCATTGTAACATTATACCTTCAGATTTGCCGAAAATGGTTTTTGGTGAAACAAAAACTATTTCCCAATGGAAATGATGCTCTAGAAGCAATGGAATAGCTCCCATAGGACACAAATGCACATAAAATCTAGAACCAGAAACCCTTTAAAAGTTTCAGCAACACCAGTTCCAGATCTTGATCAAAACCGAAAGTGGCTCTTCATAAAAGCTCCGATACCATGTTCGGGTACACAGGGTACTCTCAAAAGACTGAACACCTTCAGAAACTGCTTCACACAAATAGATCATAGATCAACACACCAATGTTTTTCACATGGTTAAAACCCTCGAGAGGGAAACAGTCCACGACCCTAGCCAAATAGCTACTTGGCACAATTTTTATTATGAAAAAGAAATAAAATTACATGAGCTTCTCATAATCGATCAACTAGCCAATGACCCTCTATGCTCTTCAAATAGAGATCATAGACCAATCGGGTGTTAAGCCACAGATCAATGGTAGGTATGATCTAAGAGAAGTTGAACTATCGTATCACTCTATGTCTAGAACATATCGCGACAGTCGGATTAGAATATTTACAAATGTATACTAATCCATACTAAAGAAACACACTTTTACCTAACAGATATATTATACAAGTTGATATTAACTAACTCCTAAGTGTCTAAATATCCTAACATTGAGGAGGTGCATCTCTCCATCTAATGTGATCTGAAATATACCTCAATTGAAAAATTAGGGTTTCTTTATCAAACCCTGGGTGTACCAGAAGCAGCATTCCAAAAAAGCTTTCAAGGAAGCATGAGATTGAAGCAATATCACTGGTCAAAGAAGAAGCTACTGATCTCGAAGGAGATGACGACAAACAAACAAATATAATTATTTGAATTGTCTTTCCTATATATGTTGTGTGTTATGCATGATATAATTTTTGCATTAATGACAGTATACTAACTAATATGCATGTGATGGGTAAGTAGCCCATGTTGCTATAAAACTCTCCATTGCTACTTATCTAGAATGAAACCTATTTGCTGACATATTAGATTAGTGCACAATATCAATGGTTTCATGATATAGATGGAAGGCATCTAGAAATTTTCCATGAGATATGGATGAATGTTGTATTGGCTAAACAGTTGCATGATGCATACAAACTTGTCGTTATGCATATGTTCTATGAAATTGTTCTAACCATACAACTAGTGCATTTGAATTGTAGGAAAGGTCCTGTACAACCTCCTACAAGAAAAGGAATATGGGACTTGTTTCGAAGAACAAGTAATGAAAATTCAAGATTCACTCCAATAAACATGAACTTGAATCTCCCAAGGTCAGGGACACCATGACAGATGAAAGAGCTTCCGAGAGCAGTATATCCACCTCGAGAGATGAAGACCATATTGGGCATGAGAAATATTCCAAGATGAAGAAAAGTATGATAGGAATTCCAAACCAAATTAAGAGGCCTCAGACACACTCTAGTTGTGTGACATGGTTGGGTGACATAATTGATGCAGACCCTTCCAGCTATGGAAGAATCCATGATCGAAGAGTAGCACTTGATCATGGGGAATGATGTCTAGAATATGATTCCGAGACCTGAAGGGAAGTATGTACTATCTTCCATATGGATCTACAAGAGAAAGTATACAAAGAAAGGTTCTTCGTTTGTCTCAGAAAGAATAGACTATGGCATGACATACTCTATTGACCAGACACACTTTTCTGGTGAAGTAGAAGTTTATATCGAGCAAAGAACCACCTATACAAAATAGGCTTTGTATGAGATCAAAAGGAACCCATAGATAAGAACATCCAGGAGATTGAAATACGACTTAGAGTGATGAATATCTTAACCTTTGCTACCAGGTTGAAGATGGAAACCTATAGAAGAATATAACAAGGTCAGAGATGGGTGCAAGATGAACTTTTCAACAAATTTCAAGATGAAGGGATCTTGGTATCTAGTAACCTGAGATTGATAAATAGTAGTAGAGGGTGCTACCTGTCACTCTAGTACAGAATGTTTCAATACATAGATTACAAAATGAAAAGGGAGGATGATGCTCCATTTTAGGGGGAGTGACTACAAAATATATCTGAGGTCAACATGATACTACATGATGGACAACTTCCTGATGGACCGAGACTTTAACAATAGTAAACTGGATTCCAACCTTCAAGGTTGAATGCAGAATATTGAGATATGTTGATAACCTGACAGAATGAACTCATGGTAGAAGCAATGATGGAAGAATACCAGAATGTTGTTTGGGATATAGTACCCAAACCAAAAAGCAAGAGTGCAGTATCTTCTAAGTGGATCTACAATATAAAACATGTTGATGGAAGGGAATATTTGTCGTTAAAGGATTTTCTCAGAGAGAGGGAATAGATTATTAAGAGACAGTTGCTCCAAGAAGGAAGGTACACTTCCAACATAACTGTCATGGAATTTTCTTCCATGATGAAGTGAGAAATACACCAGATGGATGTAAATACAATCCTTCCTTAATGGTGTGATTAAGGAAGAGGTTTACATCGAAAAACCACAAGGATTTGAAGTCGAAAATAGAGTGACTCATGTATGTTAGTTGAAAAAAAATTTGTATGGAATGAAGTGAGCTCCTAGATCTTGGTATTTAAGAATATATAGCTTCTTGGGGTGGATAGATATCAAAAAGGAATGATTCCCATTGTTTAGCATAGGAAGACTACTAGTGAATTGAGGGAAAGATGGGAAGAAGAGCTAATATTCCAGAAGTACCATTGGGAAGAAGTACATAAAGAGTTGAAGTACTTGAAGAAGTTCCATTCCTTGCAAAAGGATAAAAGACCAACTGTACATTCTCTCCCAAGAATTGATGAGCTCCAGAGATCCATCTCCCTCTTATCATGTATATTTATATGAACAGTTCACTTGCATTAAGATGAAGGCACTAAAAGAAGGGAGACCTTATGAAGTAGCATATTTAGACCCGTTTTTGGAAACCTTGATGAAAAGTAGCTTCACCAAGCAGAATATTTTGTGTGAGATTTATTTACATGAAATGGTTTTCCCTTTGGATCGATATTCAAATCCTACTCCCCAACTAGGTGATGTTTAGCTGAGGGCGTTTGCTTATTTTGTCAGCGACCATGTGCAATGGGAGAATTCATTTCAGAAAAATTCTCAGAATGAGGCTCACTCTAATCTCTAGATTCAGTGTGAATCTCAATCCCCTTCTCTTGTTCATATCATCAAACATAGAGGCTTAAATATCCCATCCAGACTTAGTAGCTGGTCGAGTTTCAAGAGCAAGTCATCTCCACTTGTCTTAGCCATATTTCCAGGAAGCAATATTTGGCTTTGGAGGGCAGTAAGAATAGGTGGTAGGATTCCCCTTGATTAATAAAGAACAGGGACCCTTATAGCTTCAATAATTTTAAACAAGCTCTCCCTAGAGTTGAAGGTATGTCAATTGTATGAGGAAATGTGGAGCTAACTGGTTGGGACTTAAATTCAAATTCTCACTTATTTGGTGGCTAGCAAAACCATATAGGGAATATTTTTCATTGACAAAAGTAGAAGAAAGGAAGTGTTGTAAATATTGGTTTTCCCATAATGGATATCTAGATGGGAGGGAATCACCTAAATCCTCCTACAACTTTTCATATCTCCATGAGCAAGGAATGGTTTGAGATTTTGATTCAAACTAGTGGAGGTTGTTGCATGAGGACATGCAACTGAGTATTTGGGGGGAGATTTTGGGTCCCAAAATGCCCCTTTTTAACGACATTCTTTATATCCTGTTTGTCTTGTCTTATTCCATTTTGCGCACCAAACAGACATTCTTTCCTCACTTGAGCCCTAAATCTTCACAGGTATGCTTATTTATTGTTTCATCTTATTAATGCTTATGATTTCTATAATCAAGACTTTGATTCTTTAATTATGCTAACTCATTATGATTTCACAAAGATAGTGCAAGATATGAGAGAGTACAGGTGTAGCAGCTGGAGTGGTCGAAAGAGGATATGAGCATTCACTATCAGTTGTGACTTTCTAGTCTCGTCTATACACGCGGATCCAACCAAGGGTCATAATTCCACACGAGATGCGACAGACATGGCTACAACATACTTAGCTACAATAGCACACTACTACTTAAAGTTAGCTGCAATCATCAGGGCTTCTCTTGAATTGGTTATGTTATTCATTTACTGGCTCGGGAAACATAATTTCCTATATTCTCTACCTCTGTTTAATTCCTCTTATACCTATAACTTCGCATGTAACAGGGCATCCTAAAGATATAGATATTCATGGCTTCCCAATATTAGTGGGTGTGGGTTATGATTGTTGAGGTATGAGTACAGGGAAGTATTCAAAGCTAGAAGTTGCATAATATCATATTTTATGGTGTAAGCTGTAACAAAGACTGTACCTTCATTTTGCCATTTTAATACAAGGAGCATGATTCTTCAAATCTCTGTGTTTTAACTTTTGTTAGTTTCGGCGTCTCTATTCGAATGTTGGGTCTGCCTTCCCATATAGATAGCCAATTTATTTAGATGTTTGATTAATTAGTTGTGTGGTGTGGATGTTAAATTGTATGCATTTGTTTCAGTAGCTATAACAGTCATGTTAATCGTTGTGTTTCCTTGAATACTCAGTACTTGAATTTCCTCTAAGCTGCAGCAGTGTGGTGTGACAGTCAAATGTGTAGGTTAATTTATTTTTTGCATGTGTGTGATAGGTGCAACAGTTAAGGTCTCCCTTAGTTTCCTTCAATTACTTCTCTTTCTCAGGTTAGCTAATTCAGGTATACTATAGTTTAGAACTGTTGATTCAATTCATGTTATTTCTTATTGCTAGATTAAGGTTGGATTAGCTATTTTCAATGGATCTACAAATAGTCTATTAAATTAGGATTCTAGTTTCAATGGAGCTCCATATAGTCTAGTAAATTAGGATTTAACTTTCTGCAAAATTATTTCTAGATATTTATTTCAGGAATCATTCATTACTCATTTGAAGTTGTAGGAAGTAATTGCAATTCTGAATTCTATAAAGGTAGTTTAAATTATTTTGATTATGGGAGGACTTTGACAAAATAGATAAGTAGGACAATTTATTCAGTCATCAACTACTTAGTGTTTAAGCACAGAGAGTGTGAGTTATCTTTGAAATAAAAATACTTCCTTGGGTTGATAATTTATATTGAGCATTATACATGATGGTTTTAATTAACTAGCGTATAGAGTGACCAACAACATCAATATTCCAACTACTAATGAATAAGCAACCTTGGACATGTATTCTATCTCTCCCTATGTCTTGGGACAAATATCCTTACTTAGTTTGAAATGGATGCCCAAAGTTGTACTAACTATTTTTTCATTTTGCATTCTAAACCTCTCCAACACCTTTTCTATATACTCGGCTTGAGACAATATAAATTTGTGATTTCTCTTGTCTCTTGTTATTCCCATACCAAGGATTTGCGTTGCAACACCCAAATCCTTCATCACAAATGATTTAGCTACTTTCCTTTTGAGCATATTTATATCCTACATGTTAGACCCTACAACAAACATGCCATCCACATATAATAACAACATAATATATCCTCCATTATCTAGCTTCCTGAAATAAACATAGTGGTCAGAATGGCATCTACCGTAACAATGTTTTGTCATAAACTTATCAAATTTTAAATACCACTTCCTTGGAGCTTGATTTTGGCCATACAATATATTCTTCAACCTACAAACCAAATTATCCTTCCCTTTGACCTCATACCCCTATGGTTATTGCATATAAATATATTCCTCCAAATATCCATGGAGAAAGGTTGTTTTTACATCTAACTGTTCAAGATGCAAATATTCTACCTCCACTAGACTTAAAATAGTCCTAATTGAAGCCACTTTAACAGTAGGAGAAAATATTTCATCAAAATGTATACCTTTATTTTGTGCAAACCCCTTTACCACAATTCTAGCCTTATACCGCTTCTTTCCTCCTTCTTCCTTCAAACTATAAACCCATTTACTCTGAAATGCTCTTGTTTCTGCAGGAAACTCATCCAAATCCCAAGTCTGGTTTCTTTATAGTGAGTCCATCTCCTCATTCATTCCTTCCTCCCACTTCTTTCTAGTTTCCACCTACATTACTTCTTGATAACATTCTTGCTCACCAGAATCAATCATCAATAACTAATATAGTGAAGTAGACAATCATTCAGGGGGTTAGTTAACCTGGTAGATCTTCTTACACTTGTAGGAGTTTGATGTACTTATTGTTTTTCTTAATTTTCTGGTACCTTTGGAACTTCATTTTCTTTTATTTCATCAACCATTGTGTACTATGTGTTTTCCTTTTCCTCTTTCTTTCCCTGCAATTGATCTTTATACATAAAATTTTCATTGAGTACAACATCACTACTCCTATTTATTTTGTGATTTTCATAGTCCCATAAGCGATAACCAAAATCATCAATCTCGTATCCAATAAAGGTTCATTTCTTGGATTTATCCTCTAACTCTATTATATTTTCTTTATCAATATGGAAAAATGCTTCACAACCAAAAGTTGTAAGAAATTAGTAGTTTACCTTTATACCTTTCCATGCCTTCTCTAGAATTAAACCATCCAACGTGCTTGAAGCCTCTCTATTTTTAAAATCAACAACAATATCTACAGCATCAACCCAAAACTGTAAGGTCAACCATGCATGCAATCTCATACACCTTTCACCCTCCATGATCATCCTACTCATCCTTTATGACACACTATTTTCTTGTAGTGTTCTTGGGATTGTCTTGTCAACTTTGTGAATCATTAATCTACAGGAAAGTATGAAAGTTGTAGGAATGGAATTATGCAGTGGAATAATCGAATAGAATGTACACTGAACAAGAAATTCATGCCACAAATTTCAGAGAAATAGGAAAACAATTTCTCAGATAATTAAAACATTAATCTTCATTCATTAATCAACAATATAATGATTATACAATAAATATAACTCAAATCATGGGGATAGGATTCAAATCTACCATCTCAAGCTGACTGAATAGCTAACTCAGTGTGTCTAAATCATTGTTGGAACTGAATAGTCTAACTCTGGATTTTGAAATCGGTATACAATCAGTTAACTGATGAGGCAGGTGGGAAAAAAGACCCACTCTCCCTTCATGCATGGAAAACTAATGCTAGGCTAGCTGAAAGTGATCTAACTGATTGTAACTAGAGGTTAACTCGGCATAACTACTTTCCAACCATGACCAACTAATGGAGGATGTTGGTGGCACTGGTAGTGGGATCCTTTAATGTATGGATTAGTTTTAGAGGCACATAAAATCATGCATGCACATGCAGTAAGTGGTAGATAACCTCTATTTGTGTCCCCCACACTGTAGTACAATAATAATGACCCCCTAAGTTAGGAAAATAGACAAAATAGACTATATTAGACAAAGTAATATTAATTAATCCTAGCACCCCCCCTTAGTCCTAACTTTGGACAACTTGGGCTCAGGAAGCTACGAAAAAATTCATCCATACAATCTAAAATGAAATAAAATACTGCTTAATAAACTAAGAAAATGGGGAAAACCCTCCCTCAAAATAAGCAAGAATCCAGAAACAATGAATGAAGACTTTACATCGATAAGAAACATGAGAAACACAAATTTCTTTTCTATGAAGGACTTCATGAAAATGTCAGCAATCTTCTCCTATGTAGGGCAGTAATGTAGTGTGATAGTCTTGTCATGCACTAGTTCCCGAATATAATGCATGTAAACTTCAATATGCTTCGTTTGTTGCTTCTAGACTAGATCACTGGATATCTTTATGGTACTCTGGTTGTCACAATAGATGTCCATGAAGCTAATGAGATATAACTGTCAATCAGCTGTCAAGATTCCATGTAGCCAAACTTTTTGAATAGTTGAAGCGAGGGAAAGTGCTTCTTGTTTCTTACTGGACCAAAAATTAGCCCAGATCCCAACATAAACACAAATATTGAAGTGGATTTTCTATTAGTCCCATCTTCAACTCAATCTGAATCTATGAAGCTAATGAGATATAACTGTCAATCAGCTGTATAATGGATCCCATAGTCTCTAGTAGCCTACAAATAATGCAAGATATGCTTTTTTTCCTTCCAATGTAGCTCATGTGGCTACTGCATGTATCTGGTAGAAATGATCACATCATAGGATATATCTGGTCTCGAATGTGTGAGGTATAGAAGGCTCCCAATGAGCTGTTCGAAAAGAGTGATGTCAATCAGCTGTCAATCAAACTGTCAATCAGCTGTCAATCAGCTGTCAATGAAGCTATCAAGATTCCATGTAGCCAAACTTTTTGAATAGTTGAAGCGAGGGAAAGTGCTTCTTGTTTCTTACTGGACCAAAAATTAGCCCAGATCCCAACATAAACACAAATCTTGAAGTGGATTTTCTATTAGTCCCATCTTCAACTCAATCTGAATCTATGAAGCTAATGAGATATAACTGTCAATCAGCTGTATAATGGATCCCATAGTCTCTAGTAGCCTACAAATAATGCAAGATATGCTTTTTTTCCTTCCAATGTAGCTCATGTGGC
>LPNX010502957.1:119307-161927 GCA_001517045.1 Pseudotsuga menziesii | reverse complement strand
TACTGCATGTATCTGGTAGAAATGATCACATCATAGGATATATCTGGTCTCGAATGTGTGAGGTATAGAAGGCTCCCAATGAGCTGTTCGAAAAGAGTGATGTCAACCAATGGAGTAGAACCACCTTCTTCTAGCTTGATCCGAGATTGGAAGGGAAACGGGGTTGATTTATAGTCTTCCATGTGGAAAATTTTAATCAAATCTAATGAGTATCTGGACTTTGAGATCATGATTCCCAAAGCATTTTGACTTACTTCAAGACCAATGAATTGTCTTAACATTCCTAGATTGGTCATAGTGAATGATTTATCAAAGTTGAATTGTTGATTCTCAATCCAGCAGTAGAGCTGCTAGTAATGAGAAAGTCATCCAAATAAAGCATAATCAATAGAAAGGACCCCCCTTTCTTCTGCATGTAAACATTGCAGTCTGATCTGCATCTATCAAATATCTATGACATGAGAAAGGAATCAATCTTTGAATACCATGCCCTTGGGGCTTGTTTGAGTCCATAGATTGATTTCCTCAGTTTGCAAAGTAAGGAAGAATCCTCAATGTAATCATCAGGTTGTTTCATGTAGATCTCCTATTTCAATCCACCATGGAGGAAGACACTCTTTACATCCATGTGATGTACCTACCACCTTTTTTAAGTTTCAAGTTCCAAGACAAGTATGATGGAGTCCATTCTTTCTACTACAGTGAATGTCTCATTGTAGTCCAATCCTTGAAACTGTGAGTATCATCTTTCCACCAACCAATCCTTATACTTGGTTGTGGTTCCATAATATGCTATGTTGGTATAGTAGGTCCATTTTCACTGGAATAATTTCCTCCCTTGAGGAAAGGAGACAAGCTTCCAAGTTTTGTTGTCTTGTAGCGAATCAAATTCCTCATGGCATAGTTTCTTGCCATCTTGGATCATGGCAAGCCTCTTTGAATGTTTGAGGATATGATCCCAACATCATGAAGAACCTCTTAGGGAGAATTGTATATTTTTGGTGTTAGAGCACTAATCCACCTTAGTACCATGATAATACACCTAGGATACATTTCATTAGATTCTATGCTATGCCATATGGTCCAAAACTTAGGCTATGTTGATCAAACTTAGTATATTGGGTGTTTTGGACTCATTTATTGTAGTTGAGGCACTCCACTTTTATCATTATGATAGTCTAGGTTCCCTCATCAATGAAAAATCAGTATTGGTGTGCTCTCCATCCCTTAAATCAGGGAAACATTTTGACCCGGTAGTCGTTAGTGCATGTATTTGGTGGTTTTTTGCTCTCCTTGGGAATTTCTTACTTCCTAGAGCCACTCCCACTCACCCATGTGCTCACCCATGCCTATCCTTCAATATTGTATGTCTCATCATGCTCCATCCACATTCACATAGGAATTTGTGACCATTTGGGATGGTTTGGGAGCTCATTGGTCCACCTAGGGTGGTTTAGAGGTAAAATCCTAGCATGACACATGTATGCATTCAAATCGCCTCCAAAGGCTAACGATTTCTCCCTGGTGTAATAAAAAAATGATCCATACATTTTTACATGTTGGAAAGTCATAATAACTCAGCTACTAACTACATTTCTATGTGTTCATTTCACTCTTTCTGGTTTTTTTTCGCATAATTATGTCTAATATCGAATCGTGAGAATCCCATTGGATCCTAGATCCTATTGTGAGTCAATTATCACATGGTATTATGACTACTTGGATATTCAAATCAAAACCATATAATTTTAGTTGTTGTTTAGGGAATTTTACAAAAAAAGTCAAGTGTTTGCATTGTAGGTACAATCAGTGTTTCTGTCACTCAGTGCGCAAGAAAAAATGGAGAAGGGTCATGTATTTATTACTCCATTCAACTATTTCGAATGGAATTCCAAATTGGTGATCCAATTGAGGTTGAAATTCCTGTATAGAGTAACCATGGGGATTGGGACTGAACCAAACTCTACTATGGAGAAATCGAAGTACTTTAACAGACTTGATGAGGCATTCTAGATGATTTGTCTTAGCATTTCAAGAGACCTTATCTTCCATATAGACAATATGACAACTTCCAACGATCTATGGATCAATATCAAGTCATTGTTTTGGAACACTAATGATATGAGAGGCTTCCATCTTGAAAATGAGTTGATCTCATTGAGCCCAACTCACTTTGAGACAATCTAGAACTTCTTCCCCAAGCTCAAATAATTGGTTCTTCAGCTGAAATGGTGTGGCATTGAAATGGAATATGAGCAGTTGAAATTGACCATTCTATTGAAACTAGGGCCATAGTATTCAATGTTTGTGTCAACATTCCACTCTAGCAAGCTCACAACTCGAAATTGGAGGATGCCATCACTCGCAGACTTCATGGAGTTACTGACTCAAGAGCAAGACAAGCTGGTGCAAATGGGTACCATCAAATGCAATAAGTATCAAGCCCTTGCTATAGGAGTTTCAAATCCATCCAAAGGAAGGAATAAATCTAAATATTCGAAGTAGCAAGAGAAGAAGAAGCATGAGAATCCCAAATCTTCAGACAGGGTTTTGAATCCTGGCAAGGACAAAGACAAGAAGAATAACGAGAAGACCAAATGAACTTATTGTCACAAAGGATGACATCCATAGAGTTCTTGCATGAATAATACCATTGACATGTGTTGAAATATTGTAACTTGAAAGGATATTCTAAATGTATTTTACTTATGTAACCCAAGGGAGATGTTATTATTCCTCCAGTGGGGTGTTACTATTGTATTTGGTCATCATACAGTTATGAGGTAAATCATCCACTTGTGTCAGGTCTTTAGTACCCTAATAAATAATATAATATATTGTTTTTTACTATTCCTAGGTGATGTCAGCCCAAATAGTTTATTGGGGTTGACTTGTCTAGTGCAAAAGTCAAGTTGACACATGTGTATAAATAGAGGAGTTTTGGTTCTTATTTGAAGACACACTCACTCACTTGTGTAGCCCATAGGAGAGAGAGAGAGATAGAATAGAAGGAGGAGAAAACCAATTTTTGGGTTTGTATTTTATAGATCTTATACAGAGGAATTTTTTTATGGGTTTTCTTCCCCATGAGGCTTTCCTAGGATAAATCTTTTTGTTCTTTTGTGTGGTTGTGCTTATCTATCTTTCAGTGATATTTTTGGTTATGGTCATGATGTTATGATGCTAAATGTTATAAGATATGATATAACCATTAAAAACTTAACATGGTATCAGAGCCACCTTGAAAGAAGTCATTGTGTAGCCGAAATAGTGCTACAACTACAACTATTGAATATTAGGGTTTCCTGCTTGAAAACCCTAAAATACTATAACTAGTAGTTTTAGTACATTCTCTATATCTTGAGATTGGATAAGGATCAGGAGCCTAAAATTTTACAAGTTGAATATAAATTCCAGATGTACCCTTTGTAAAATTTTCAGCATTGAATTCACTATATTCTAGGAGATATGATTCCTCCATGGTAGGGTTCCATCCTATTCCAGGATTCATCCCTAAACGGGACACCTAGAGAGAATCGCTATATCTCCGGATACAAAGGTCCAAATGAAATTTCACAAGATGTTCCAGACACGAACTGTCCTTTCTGTGGTAAAAATTTCAGACACTAAATGTGAAACAGTGACATATGGCAGCCCATACAAGTTTTCTATTCTGAACAGTCCTAAAATAAGTAATCTTACGAAAATGCGCATAAGTCCCAATTGGTGGAACGAATTCTGCGATAACCTGCGATGTTGGAAATATGATAGAAAAGGATACCTCAGTGAGAAATTTCATACACAAAGGAGTAGTAATATCTAATATATAGCAGAAACAATATTAGGCATTTTCACAGAAGAAACTAAAGAAAACTAGGGCATCAGATATTTTTCAGTTATGATCACAGTTTTGGGAAAATGAGTATACTGCTCAGCTCTCCTTGAGGAGGGTCATCTCTCTATCTAATGTGATCTAAAATATACCTCAATTGAAAAATTAGGGTTTCTCTATCAAACCCTAGGTCTACCAGAAGCAACATTCCAGAAAAGCTTTCAAGGAAGCATGAGATTGAAGCAATATCACTGGTCAAAGAAGAAGCTATTGATCCCGAAGGAGATGACGACAAACAAACAAAGATAAGTATTTGAATTGTCTTTCCTATATATGTTGTGTATTATGCATGATATAATTTTTCCATTAATGACAGTATACTATTAATATGCATGTGATGGGTAAGAATCCCATGGTGCTATACAACTCTCCATTGCTACTTATCTAGAATGAAACTTATTTGCTAACATATTGGATTAGTGCACAATATTAATGGTTTCATGGTAGAGATGGAAGGCATCTAGAAAGTTTTCGTGAGATATGGATGAATGTTGTATTAGCTAAATAGTTGCATGATGCATAAAAACTTGTTGTTATGCATATGTTCTATGAAATTGTTCTAACCATACAAGTAGTGCATTTGACTTGTAGGAAAGGTCCTGTACAACCTCCTACAAGAAAATGAATATGAGACTTGTTCCGAAGAACAAGTAATGAAAATTCAAGATTCACTCCAATAAACATGAACTTGAATCTCCCAAGGTCAGGGACACTGTGATAGAAGAAAGAGCTTCAGAGAGCGGTATATCCACGTCAAGAGATGAAGACCATATTGGGCATGAGAGATATTCCAAGATGAAGAAAAGTATGATAGGACTTCCAAACCAAATTAAGAGGCCTTGGACACACTCTATTTGTGTGACACGGTTGGTTGACATCATTTATGCAAACCCTTTTAGCTATGGAATAATCCATGATCAAAGAGTAACACTTGATCATGGGGAATGATGTCTAGAATATGATTCCAAGACCTGAAGGGAAGTATGTATTGTCTTCCATATGGATCTACAAGAACAAGTATACAAAGAAATATTCATCATTTGTCTCAAAAAGAATAGACTATGGCATGACATACTCTATTGACCAGACACACTTCTCTGGTGAAGTAGAAGTATATATCGAGAAAAGAACCACCTGTACAGAATAGGATTTGTATGAGATCGGAAGGAACCCATAGATAAGAACATCCAGGAGATTGAAATATCACCTAGAGTGATGAGTATCTTAACCTTTGCTACCAATTTGAAGATGAAAACCTATAGAAGAATATAACAAGGTCACAGATGGGTGCAAGATGAACTTTTCAACAAAGTTCAAGATGAAGGGATCTTGGTATCTAGTAACCTAAGATTGATACATAGTAGTAGAGGATGCTAACTGTCACTCCAGTACATAATGTTTCAATACATAGAGTACAAAATGCAAAGGGAGGATGATGCTCTATTTTAGAGGGAGTGACTACAAAAGATATATGAGCTCAACATGATACGACATGATGGACAACTTCCTGATGGACTGAGACTTTAACAAGAGTAAATTGGGTTCCAACCTTCAAGGTTGAATGCATAATAATGAGATATGTCAATAAACTGACAGAATGAACTCATGGTAGAAGCAATGATGGAAGAATATCATAATGTTTTTTGGGATATAGTCCCCAAACCAAAAGCAAGAGTGTGGTATCTTCCAAGCGGATCTACAATATAAAACATGTTGATGGAAGGAAATATTTGTCATTAAAGGATTCTCTCAGAGAGAGGGAATTGATTATCAAGAGGCACTTGCTCTAAGAAGGAAGGTACACTTCCAACATAACTATCATGGAACTTTCTTCCATGATGAAGTGAGATATACACCAGATGGATGTAAAGACAATCCTTCCTTAATGGTGTGATTGAGGAAGAGGTTTACATCAAAAAACCACAAGGATTTGAAGTCAAAAATAGAGTGACTCATGTATGTTAGTTGAAAAAGACTTTGTATGGACTGAAGCGAGCTCCTAGATCTTGTTATGAAAGAATAGATAGCTTCTTAACAACATTGGACTTTACCAAGAGTAAATTTGATCCTAACCTTTACCTTAAGTTTATGGATGATGAACTTGTTGTATGAGGATGATCTATTTCTGACGGGAAATGAGAAACAGATCACAGAAAGAAAGAAGAAGCTAACTGAAGAATTAAGGATGAAAGATTTTGGATTGATGCATTATTTCCTCAGGTTGGAAGTGTGGAAGAGATCAGAAGGAATATTTCTGATCTAGGGAAAGTATGTTGTGGAAATCTTAAAGAATATTTGATATGTTGGATTGTAAAGCCATGGACACACTCATGTATACCAACATGAAGCTGTTGTATAATAAGACATCAGAGTTAGTGGATATGACTCAGTACAAATAGATTATTGAGTCATTGATGTGTCTGATGAACAAAAGCTCAGATATATGCTTTTCTATGAACACCTTGAGTCATTATCTAGTTAACCCTAGATGTGTTCTCCTGATAGTTGAAAAGCATGTGATGAGGTACCATAAAGGTATGGAAGACTTGGTACTTTACTATGGTAGACATCATGACTACATATTATATGGATATACAGATTCAGCTTGGGAAGGAAGTGTTGCAGAATGGAAGAACATCGCAGATGGATGTTATGGTCTGGGATCCACCATGATCTCATGGTTTAGTCCAATGTTTCTCTCCGTACAACTGAAGCAGAGTACATTGCAACTTGATCCACTATTTGGGAAGCCAAATGGCTTCGAAAAGATGATGTCAAGACGATTTGACATGGATTTGGATACCACAGTGATTATTTGTGACATCTAGAGTTGCATAAAGATGAAAAAGAATCATGTGGAATATGGTACTAAAGGGAGATATAAAACTCTAGTATGTGAGTATCGATGAGAAATTTGCTGATGTGGTGACCAAGTTTTTGTGACAAGCTTGGTTTAGTTAGGAAACAATTTCCTCGCAAGGAGGAATAGTGACGATACTACGTACTTTCCTCACAAGGAAGAATAGTGATGATGATACTGCATACTTTCCTCACAAGGAGGAACATTGATGTTGATATAGATATTTTCTTGAAAAGGAGAAACAAGTTGAAGATATGGGCCCTTCTTGGAAAGTAGAAACAGGTTGAATATATGGAACCTTCTCGGAAAGGAGAAATAGGTCGAAGATATAGGCTCTATTTGAAAAAGGAAGAACAAGTCGAAGATATGGACTTTCTTCAAAAAGGAAGAACGAGTCGAAGCTATGGAATTTCTTTAGAAAGGAAGAACGAGTCAAATATGTGGAATTTATTCAGAAAGGAAGAACAAGTCGAAGATGTGGAATTTATTCAAAAAGGAGGAAAAGTTGAAGACATGGAATATCCTCAAAAAGGAATAATAGGTCAAGACTATGAACCCTCCTCAGACAAAGGGGGAGCAAGTTAATAATATGGATCCTTTCAAAGAATGGGGGGTGATGATGAGACTGACATTGATGATGGGATGGAAATGATGCTCCATCATGGAAGAGGCCAAGAGCACCTAAATATGATGACAAGGTCCGACATTTATTTATGGATGATAGTATCCTCTCTTGAGGATGGCAGGTATAGCACTCTGTTCATGAGAGTGGTCCTTACTAGGTAAGGATGGCCCTACAGATATTACTCTCACATGGATAATACCCACATTCACCTATGGATGATAGTATACTCTCTTGAGGATGGCAGGTATATAAATATGTTCATGAGAGTGGTCCTTACTAGGTAAGGATGGCCCTGCAGATATTACTCTCGCATGGAGAGTACCCACTTTCACCTGTGGACGATAATATCCTCTCTTGAGGATAGTAGGTATAACACTCTGTTCATGAGAGTGGTCCTTACTAGTTAAGGATGGCTCTGTAGATGTTACTCTCATATGGAGAATACCCACATTTAGTTTTGGATGTCGTATAATAACACTCATTCAGGAGTGGTCCTAACCTGTGTGGTATGGATGCTCTACAATGAGTCCTCACAAATGATAGGATTGACATTTTGTATGCAGTCGAGATCTTCTCCACAGATAATACTCTTGTATGGAGAGTATTCCTACATTCATATGTAGATACCATGAAATTACACTTTCTTGGGAGTGGTCCTAACCTGTGTTGTATGGGTGCTCTATGATGAGTCCTCACGGATGCTGTAGTATAACATTCACTTGGGAGTGGTCCTAACCTGTGTGGTATGGATGTTCTACACTGGGATGACATTTTTAATGCAGTCAAGATATGCTCTATAGACAATACTCTTAAATGGTAGAGTATACCTACACGTAAGTGTATATACCGTAGTATAACACTCACTTAGGAGTGGTCCTAACCTGTATGGTATGGATGTTCTATGTTGGGCCGACATTTTGAATGCGGTCAAGATCTTCTCTACAGGAAATAATCTTACATGGTATAGTATACCTACACATGAGTGTAGATACCATAGTATAACACTCACTTATGAATGGTCCTCACCTGTGTGGTATGGATGGGCTACGATGAGTCCTCATGGACGTTAGGGTCGGAACTGGGTGCAGTCGAGATCTACCTTTTAGTTGTAGATGATTCAACTAATTGATTTCATGGATCATGTTGATGGAGGATTACATCATCCTTGGACTCATGTCCTAAACTAATTGGGATTTATCATCCCACAAATAGATCATGTTTACTACAGGTAGTGTGGCGGTGAAGGATAAAGTAGATTGAAATACAATAGTAAAGGGTCAAGTAGATCTAAGTGTAGCGGAAAAGATTCAAGAAGGATCAAAGTGATGTTGCAAAGGATTGAAAGGATTGAAGTTCTAATGCAAAAGAATCAAAAGGATTGAAGTGTTGCTACCAGGGATCAAGAAGATCCAAAGGCTACTGCAGAAGATCAAAGTGTTGCTACAAAGGATCCAGAAGATTGAAGTGTTGCTACAAAGGATCAAGAAGATAGAATTGCTACTACAAAGGATCAAGAATATTAAAGTGTTTCTGCAAGGGATCAAGAAGATCGAAGTGCCACTGCAAAGGATCGAGAATATTGAAGTTCCATTGCAAAGGATCAATAAGATCAAAGTGTTGCTGCAAAGGATCGAAAGATAGAAGTGCTGCTACAAAGGATCAGAAGATCAAAGTACTACTGCAAATGATCAGAAGATCAAAGTGCTTCTATGAAGGATCAAAATATCGAAGCATTGCTACAAAAGGATCAAGTGATCGTGTGATGCAAAAGATAAAGAGTAATTGTTCCAAGTTACTGATTGTGGAAAACTTTTTGTGACGTATAGATGTATTACCTCGATGTACTATTGTAACTATATCTTTGTTCTCATATAGTCTATGATGATGTTGTCACTAGAATAACCTTCTTGTTAAGGGGGAGTGTTGAAATATTATAACTTCAAAGGATATTCTAAATGTATTTTACTGATGTAACCCAAGGGAGATGTTATTATTCCTCCGACGGGTTGTTATTATTGTATTTGGTCATCATAGAGTCATGAGGTAAATCCTCCACTTGTGTCGGGTCTTTAGTACCCTAATAAATAAAATAATATATTTTTTTTAGTATTCCTAGGTGAATTCGACCCAAATAGTTTATTGGGGCTGAATTGTCTAGTGCAAAAGTGTTGGAGAAAAAATGCCAACAAAGCCTCATCGACAGGGGTTCTCACTCTGTCGATGCCCAACTGACGTGATATTCCTGAGCACTAGCCAAGACAAGTTTTACCCTACCCAACAACATTCACAGAGCAAACAAAGTCTCACCAGAGATGTTAAAGGGACAGTTATCGGAACCAAGTTTCCAGTAGTGAGAAGGGAAGATATTGCACCCGATGGGTAAAGTAGCATAAATATGAAATTACAGAACCAAGACAGTGATCATAATGTATCTTCATTGCTACATATCTAACAAATAGCATCATTCATTTGTCGCAGCGATATCAGCACAGTAGTATAAAACAACCTGTTGAGGCCTGGAAATTCATTGGCAACAACAGTAAGGGATTCTCCCCAGTCAACGTTCCCAAATAGCCCATGACTGTTTGGTGTAGGGAATCCGTCTGGTTTGTGGTCCGGATACCGTAGGCCAAGTAACAAAAACAAAGGGTTTTACCAGTTGCGGCCCGGTTCACTATGTATATTTTTGTATTTTGACTTTAAGTATGATATGCAAGTGCCTATCTAAGATGCAGATTGATGAAGAATGCGAGGAGTGGTCACAATGTGATGCGCAGGTTCTTACCTCTCATCTTAGACTCTCTCACATCTAAATCACACACAAATGAAAAAACAATACTAACTAAGCTGTCCCTAGGGAGCAATATTATTAATTCATGAGTAATGTAATACTGTTCATATGTTAAGATAAATCACAGATAGTTTCTCTTATAATAAAAACACATAAACATAAATAAATATATGCACAACAAGATAGCTTGTCATCTGTTAAAACATTCATTACTCATAGTGGAAATTATCATAGAATAAACTAGAGAACATTCAAATAAGAAAAAAGGTTTAGAAAGTTAGAACTCTCTCACAGTTAATGAAACACAGCTGAAAACAAAATAGTTCCCCTTCAACATTGTTCATTTCATCACATTTGAACATTCCACACAACACTTTCTCCAACAGGAAAAATTGTAATTTTTTATTATTGCAAAACGAAGTAGTTCCTCTTACAACAAGTAGTTCACAAGTTTCTATGGGAAAAATCCCCTTATCTTTCTCTCTTTTCCCATTTATACAAGAAACAGCCCAACCTTTCGGTTGCCTCACAAACGTTTCAATCTCCAGTCTTGTCATTTTGTGAATGCTCACGATTCAATATTACGTTTCAAATAAAGATTTTTATAAAAATGGGCATAGCTAGGTAACTGAAGGAATGCCCAAGCCTAAGCCTTTTCTCTCTAATGATTACACTCTACCATGCCTTGGTCTCCTCTTCAGACCCTTATAATTTTCTTCCTTGAGTAACGACTATGTCGCCTTATGCTTTAACATGCTTTGTCCTCCAACTGCATCTTCCTCACCGCAATAATCTTCGAAGGGATTTGAGAAAATTGCCATGTCTATTTGCGATCAAACGAGAATTTATCATTTGTTTCGACTACCTTTAAGAAACATGAATTATAATATCAATGAAATAAGTATTGCAGAAGAGAAAACCAGAGTTTGGTTCTTATGTGCAAATTTCAACCTAAAAACAAGGCACACCAGTCTCTTACAAGAACAATTACGATATCATAACAATCGGCAGGAAAACGATTACAAATGGGGAGATAAAAACCCATCGGTGGATCAGAACACTTGACATTGGTTCATTAGAGGGCTATGCAACCACAATAGAGGGTCACCTACAATCTAGGGGTTTCGGCAGACAAACCAAAAATTGCGCGATAAAAATTCGGGGATCGGAACTTCTACAGGCATCGAATAGTTAGTGAGCTACATAGCCACAACGGTGGAAGTTAAAAGGTCAAGAAAACCTGCGGACTAGTCAACATTAGAAAAACAAAGAACAGGACATCGGTGAAAAGACAAACAGTCCGATGGGCAGTTATCCTATTCTGGGGCCACAATGACGGAACTCAATCAGCCTGTGGCCTCCGATCAAATTCATAAAAATTTTCAAAAAAAAAAAATGAGGTCTATCTTCCAACAAAAAAAACATGGGTTGACCTTCAAAAACGCAAAATGATAATCCCATTTTAAACCTCAATGATAAGACATTGTAAAACCTTCTAAGCCTCTCAACAAAGCATGCACAGACCTAAACGAAATCTCAAATAGCAAGAAAACTTGGCGTCAAACAATATGAACATGTGGCAGAGTGGAACAAACAAAATTAATAAGGAGGGTCCAAAATTTTCAAAAATTTGGGAAAAGTTGCGGCTATAACGATTCGCAGCTCACCGGTGAGCCTAGATCTTCGAATAAACTCCTCCTTAAGCAACAGACTGTTTAATAGTGAAACCGACATGCTAAATTCTTCTAGATGTCTGGATTCCCATAATGTCACATATATGAACCTGTACCCATTGATGATAGTCCAATTTTTAGGGAATCGAAACCAAAATCTCAAAGTTAGGATAACTCTTTTGAAGCTTAAGTAGGCAGATTTCATTTTAACTTTGTCTTTGGGTAGCTTTTAGCTTAGATGCCACAGGATTGTAATGCATGGTAAACAGAAATATTCGTTTGTTCCACATTCCCATGCAACTTGGCATTTTCCGTTTGTGGACTTTATGTCTTTTTGAGTCCTCTTGATGCCTTTTCTTCTGAATTTTATTCAGGCTCTTCTATCCATAGTGTCCTTTTGTGTGAGAGATACATTTAATTTTCAGCTCATGGACAGAGAAGAACTTTTGGCAATCTGTACTCATATAATTCAGTACTTTGTTTTGATGAATATTGCTTTCTTAGAAGTTTTGACTCTTATTAGCCTTTTCGCTTTCAATTCCTAGCATGGGATCATTTAGATATAACCTACAGTTTACCCTGCTCCCCTTTCCATGGGTCTTTTGTTGTCACCCCCTAGGACATTTTAGATGTGAAATGGATGGAGCCTTGCAATAGTATTCCAAACCTTTCGATTCTGAGTTATTTCAGGGATTACACTGGACCTCAATGTGTTCATAGACACTTACAAAAACTTCTTACTAGAAGAAATTCCATCAAATTCAAACAATATGACATAGCCTAATGCCCAAAGAATCTCAGTTTATAAAGGGTTCTGATGTTTTCAATGCAACCAAAAGTTTTCTTCCTTTATTGGAATCAGAAGAAAACTACACTAAACAAATAGGAAAGGAACAAATCAAAGTGGCAAAACAAGTCAATTATTTATGTACAAAACGGAAGAAAATAAAACAAAATCAAGAAAAATAAGGTTTAAGAACTAAACCATTTACAGGTAAGTTCTCCTCCCATCCCTGTAAATCCTACAACTTATAGGTTGAGGGGCCAAGTTTTGCTGCAATCTAGAAAGGACCTACCCATAACTGTTGAAACTTCGTGTATTTCCCCTTCTCATCATGAGGGTGATCCCACTTAAGAACAAAATCTCCTACTTCAAATTCTTTTGTCCTAGCTTTGTGCTTATCAAACCACCTCTTCACTACCTCCTGTTGTTGTTTAAAACGTTCTCTGGCCTTGGATCTAGATTCCTCTGCCTTCAAAAGATTATGTATCCTCATCTGCAAAACTTCATTATCTGATCCTCTTGATTCTTGAGCTATTATGGAAGAGGGTAGCATGATATTGGGGGGTAGAATGGCCTCTTTTCCATAGACAAGGGTATATTGGGACACACCTAACGAAGTCTTGGGCATGACCCTATCAGCCCAAAGAGCATTTGGTAATGTTGAATTCCAACTTCTCTGGTTTTCTATCACAGTCTTTTTTAAGATTCTAATCAGATTCTTGTTCGAAGATTAAACCAAACCATTTCCTTGTGGATAATAATTTGGAGAGTAATGCAACTTAATTCCTTTTACATGAGCAAATGCAGTTAATCTAATAGAGGAAAAATAAGTAGCATTATCGAAAACTAGAGAAATTGGAACTCCAAACCTGTTCATAATATGATCTTGCAAGAAGTCCATGACCGCATCTTCATTCACTTTACACAACGGAATGGCTTTGACCCAATGAGTGAAGTAATCGGTTGCCATCAGAATATACTTGTGTTGCAAGCAATAATTTGGATTTATCTCTCCAATGATATCCATCCCCCACTGCTCAAAAGGTTCTGTTATCATCATAGGCTTTAATGGTCCTGCTGTTTTAACTTGTCTTCCACCACACCTTTAACAGATGTCGCACTTTTTGACATGGGCATGTGCATCTTTGAACAGTGTGGGCCAATAGTATCCGACTTTGAGAATTTTATGAGGTGTTGTATCTCTGGAGAAATGTCCTCCGGCAGGCCCATCATGTAAGTCTATCATGACCTTCTTCGCATCGTCTTTCTCTAAGATACTAAGAAGAACTCCATCATAATTATTTCTAATTAATATTCCTTCAACAATCTGATATGAGGCTGATTTAAGACACGGTGCTCTTCTTTGCTTAGAATTCCAATGTTTCGGTAACAATCCCACCTGAAGGTAATCCACAAGGTCTTGATACCAGGAGTCTGAATATGTGAAAAGAGGACATACATCCATCAAATGGAACTCAGCTTCATCTTCCCAGTCATTTTCTTCATTGTCTTTACTTTTAGTCATTAGTTTACACAATCCTTTCCCTTTAACTATGGAAGCTGGCTTGAATTCGAGGTCATACTCCTATAGATTTGTTACCCAGTTACCTCTTCTTTCTCCTAACTCCTTTTTGCACAAAAAGAGACCTCACATCTGGGTGTGGAACTATTACCTTTGTCTGGTTCTTAAGTATATATGGTATGAATTGTTTTACCACTTTGAACACTGCGTAAGCTTTTTTATCCACAGCTGGGTAATTCAATTCGGACCCTTGCAGATCAATGATCATAAATGATATGGGGAACTCATCTCCCCCATCTTCCTTCTGGGTAAGCACCGCTGCTAGTGAATCGTCAGATGCGAAAGTGTATAAAATAAAATATTTCTCAAAATCTGGACTTTTGGGGGAAGGTGTGTGCGCAACAGCTGTCTTTATTTTACTAAATGCATTCTTCTCTACATCAATCCACTTGAATTGTACACTTTTCTTTACCATTTGTTGCAAAGGTTTAACAATTTGAGCGAAATTCGGCACAAACCTTTGCACGAAATTTATTGTCCCCATAAATGATTGCATGCCCTTTTTATTATGGGGTAAGGAAATCTGTTCGATAGATTTGATCCTCTATGGGTATATGGAGATCCCCTTCTTAGAAACCATGTGATCCAGTAGCTTACCCTTGGTAATGGAAAACAAACACTTCTTGGGGTTTAATGAGATACCATATTTTCGGTAGCGTTCAAAAATCTGTTTTAGATGGAATGTGTGTTCCTCTCTTCTCTTTGAGAATATTGTGATATCATCAAGGTATACTAAAACACTGTGGCCAATCAGACCGCAGAAAGCTGTGTCCATAGCCCTCTAGAAAGTATCTCCAGTGTTTATGAGTCCAAAGGGCATCCTTCTGTAAGAAAAAGTCCCCCATCTGGTTCAGAATGTAGTTTTAAGTCTGTCTTCTTCAGTGACTAACACTTGATTGTAGCCTGAGAATCCATCTAATAAAGAAAATAATTCAGAACCCGAAACCATTTGCAATATCTATTCCATGGGTGGGACAGGATAATTGTCTTTATCCAAAGCGCGATTTAAGTTTCTAAAATCCACACATAGTCTAATTTCTCTGGATTTCTTCCTTACTGGTACAAAATTTGAAACCCATTCTGAGTGTCTAACTTTGAAGATAATTCTAGCATCCAACAGCTTCTTTACTTCATTCTGAATCAAAGGCTCTAATTTTGGATGTATTTTCCTTAAAGGCTGCTGATAAGCTTTGATTCCAGATCTGATGGGGATAACATGTTGAATAATATTGGTGTCATATGTCTTCAGATCTTCATACGTCCAGGAAAAAACATCTTTGTATTTTTTGAATAGACTGATGAACTTATTCCTTTCACCTGGAGAGCAAAACTTTCCCAAATTCACATATTTAGGCTCAATTTCAGTCCCCAAATTAATCAACTCGAACTGTAGAGACGAGCTATGAGTCTTCGCATTAACTAGCCTTCGGAATTTCTCGTTTAGATCAAACATTCGCTCTAAATTCCTCACTCCCTTGGGAATAAAATTGTCGAATTTTAGCTCGACTTGATGTTCTTCATCATCAATAATTTCCCCTTTGAAGGTCTCGTCGTTCATCAAGCATTCTAGAATATGTTGATCATCATCAAAAACTCGTAGGTTGGTAATCATATCTCGGACCGAGGGCCTAAAAAGTAATTCAATAGAACATCGGTTATTAGAGGGCACAATCCTTGTGGCTGAGGTGGCCAATAAGTCAGTTGTTGCATTCTTAAGTCTCAAAATAGATACAATATTAAATGCATGAAAATACTTGAGAAAATCCCATACTTCACTTTGATAATATTTTAAATGAGGGGAAATGCAATGTATTTGATTTCAAATCTGTTTTACAATTATTTTAGAATCCCCATACACTTTCAGATTTTCTACCTTTAATTCAATTGCTTTTCTTGGTCCCTGAACTAGTGCTTCATATTCGGCTGTGTTATTTGTGCATTCAAACTCTAACCTACATGAAAGAAAATGTTTATTTTTCTTAGGATCAATCAGGACACGGCCAGCTCCTGACCCCTCCAAAGTTTTAGACCCATCAAAGAAAAGCGTCCAAAAATATCCTATCACTAATGTGCGTGAATCAACATCTACATTTGCAGCTAAATTTACTATTTTACAATCAATTTCATCATCCTATGAAAACTAAAGGAGATCAGGCTAAGCATCCGATGTATCACTGGCTTCTTCCGCTTGATAGTTTCCCGGTTCTAGCTCAATAAAGTAATTTCCCAAAACAGAATTCACCGGTTCATTTTTACCTTCAAACTGAGTAACATTGTGTTTCATGTGGGGCTCTCTTAAAAATTTAATTTGATTGGGGCTTCCTTTATAAGGTATCCACATACATGACCAGTCTGAAGCAAAATATCCTCTCAGCTTTGTCAACCAACCTCTGCTCAAAACAAGTCCATAAGCTTCAGGTATGTCATCTACCACAATATCAATGAATTGACATACCTTATCATTTGAAGATAAGTGAATGTGAACATTATCCATTTCTCCAATTACCTTCACATTCGTTCTATCCAACTGAATAACCCTCCAGGTAGATGGTTTATGTTTTCCATTTATCCTTTTGCAGACTACTAGCGGCATAACATTGACTGATGCCCCTGAGTCTACTAGACAGTTGTGCACGTTGTGGTTGAAAATTTCAAAAGTAAGGAGAAAAGGTGGAGTCTTGCATTTAGGCTTACCTCCCACACTTGCTTCACCAATTTCTTCTTGGGGCTGATTGTCAGTGGGAAGCTTCTCCTCTGATATTTCAAGTGCTTTAAATAGCTTTTCTTTGTGCTGTGACACATTGCACATCTCAAATAATGAGAGGTTTTCCCTTACCTTTTTTATATCCTCCACAATGTCATAATCCATCTTATGTTCTATGAGATTTGATTTAACATTAATTATCTTTTCTTCATTGGGCTTAGTTGGCATGTTGATCTGTCTACGATTTTGACTGGTGATGGTAAATTCTAGAATTTTATTAGTTGCGGTGTTTTTTTGAAATTTCTTAACATTCTTTTAAAGTTTCTTAATCTTTGGGAGCATAAGACTGTTTTCCTTAATCAACCCTAGCTTCTCATCATTACATTTGTTTCCAAGATATCTTCATATCTCAGATCCTTTTCTTCCTCAGCATCAAACAACGATACACAGTCCCATAAAACCATGGCCTTATCCTCTTGTTTTTCTGTTAATTTATTGTTGTCTTTCCCTTCTTCATCATTATCCTCGGTTAATTTGGAATCCAATAGATGATTCATAACCAACGTCATTGAATTTATCCATTGAGGGAAATTCTTTTTAGAATGGGGTTGCTGGTGAAAAGTGCAAAAGTTATCGATCCCCACCTCTGTTATGTTCATAGATGCAGGGCCGTGCGGAGGGGGTTGGGATTGATTGTTATCTTCCCTTTTCTTGTAATAAGGCTTATAAAACTTTT
Source organism: Pseudotsuga menziesii (assembly GCA_001517045.1). Lineage (NCBI taxonomy): Eukaryota > Viridiplantae > Streptophyta > Pinopsida > Pinales > Pinaceae > Pseudotsuga > Pseudotsuga menziesii. The sequence continues at coordinate 144,280 of LPNX010502957.1, read as the reverse complement.
GGGCTTCTGTTTCCTTTTCCAAGTCTATGATTCTGTTAGAGAGCTTCTACATCATATTTTCCATTCCTTTGAAGTCCGGTGATTACTCCTCTTTAGGCTTAGTAAATAAAAAAGATTTCCTCCCAACAATCTTTCCTTTTCAGCCTCCACTCTTTCAGCTTCTTCATAAGTCTCTGCAAGCATAGGTTTGGCTTTCATTTTGGAAAACATGGCCAACTTGGGTCCTAGAGATGAAGTATAATACTCAATCAGAACTTTGTCCGAGGGTTTGTCAGCTTCAAAAAAATTCTTAAGATAAGATGCAAATCTTTGGGTAAAACTATGCACCTTCTCTTTTCTTTCTTTCTTTAAGGTGCACAGCCCTTTCATGAAAGCTACATGAGTTTTTTGGGTTGCATATTTACTTCTGAAAATCCTTTCAAAGGTATCCCAGTCTGGGATAGAGTTTGCAGGAAAACCAAAATACCATGATGTTGTTGCTCCTTTAAGGGTATGCAAAAGAAGTCTACAAATGACATCCTCATGTTCCCCAGCCCTCAACCCTTCTATTTCCAAATAAAAACTTTGTAAATTGTCATCTACTAAAATCTTCTCATTTGGATCAAACTTAGGCAGCATCTTCTCAAAAGCTTGAGGTAAGTCATGCAATGGAGGTGTTAAGTTCAGGGGTGATCTGGCTTTCCAAGCCGGTGGTGGCTTTGGTGGGTTAAGTGGCTGATTCACATTTACACCTGCCATGAGTCTAGGTGGAGAGTGAGGAGGTGAAGGAACAAGAGTATGCACAGGAGAACAGTAAGGTGTGTTTGGGCCTACTTGATTCAAAGGTTGAACAACTCCCTGTAACGCAACTTCTACTAACTCTTCCAAATCTCCAACCAACACTGAATCTTCCAAGATGGGACGATCTTTATTCTTGTATTCTCTTCGAGGTAAATCAGGGATAGTGGGTAACCCTCCAATACTCTTTACATAAGCCTGTGTGTTTCTTCTCAAATCATTTACCACTTGGTTTTCCATGGAAAATAAATGTTCTCTATTCTCTTTAGTATTTGGATCAAGAAATAAACGGCCTTAAAAACTATCACTGGTGGATTTATTTCGAGGAAATGGATTTCCTCGGCTAGCCATGCACTGGTGGCCCTCCTTCTAGTTCCAGAAACTGTTCAGGCCTAGAAATTCACAGGCAACAACAGCAAGGGATTCTCCCCAGTCAACGTTCCCAACTAGCCCGTGACTATTTGGTCTAGGGAATCCGTCCGGTTTGCGGTCCGGCTACCGTAGGTAAAGTAACAAAAACAAAGGGTTTTACCGGTAGCGGCCTGGTCCACTATGTATATTTTTGTATTTTGACTTTAATTATGATATGCAAGTGCCTATCTAAGATGCAGATTGACGAAGAATGCGAGGAGTGGTCACAATGTGATGCGCAGGTTCTTACCTCTCGTCTTAGACTCTCTCGCATCTAAATCACACACAACTGAAAAAACAATACTAACTAAGTTGTCCCTAGGGAGCAAGATTATTAATTCATGAGTAATGTAATACTGTTCATATGTTAAGATAAATCATAGATAGTTGTTCTTAGAATCAAAACACATAAACATAAATAAAGATATGCACAACAAGATAGCTCGTCATCTGTTAAAACATTCATTACTCATAGTGGAAATTATCATAGAATAAACCAGAGAACATTCAAATAAGAACATAGATTCAAAAAGTTAGAACCCTCTCACAATTAATGAAACACAGCTGAAAACGAAATAGTTCCCCTTCAACATTGTTCATTTCATCACATTTGAACATTCCACACAACACTTTCTCCAACAGGCAAAATTGTAATTTTTTATTATTGCAAAATGAAGTAGTTCCTATTACAACAAGTAGTTCACAAGTCTCTCTGGGAAAAATCCCCTTCTCTTTCTCTCTTTTCCCATTTATACAAGAAACATCCCAACCTTTCGGTTGCCTCACAAACATTTCAATCTCCAGTCTTTTTGTTTTGTGAATGCTCATGATTCAATATTACGTTTCAAATAAAGATTTTTATAAAAATGGGCATAGCTAGGTAATTGAAGGAATGCCCAAGACTGAGCCTTTGCTCTCTAATGATTACACTCTACCATGCCTTGGTCTCCTCTTCAGACCCTTATAATTTTCTTCCTCGAGTAACGAATCTGTCGCCTTATGCTTTAACATGCTTTGTCCTCTAACTGCATCTTCCTTGCCGCAATAATCTTTGAAGGGATCTGAGAAAATTGCCATGTCTATCTGCGATCAAACGAGAATCTATCATTTGTTTCGCCTACCTTTAAGAAACACGAATTATAATATCAATGAAATAAGTATTGCAGAAGAGAAAACCGGAGTTTGGTTCTTATGTGCAAATTTCAACCTAAAAACAAGGCACACCAGTCTCTTATGAGAACAATTATGATCTCATAACAATCGGCGGGAAAATGATTACAGATGGGGAGATAAAAACCCCCATCGGTGGATCGAAACACTTGACATCGGTTTGTTAGTGGGCTATGCAACCGCAATAGCAGGTCACCTACAATCTAGGGGTTCCGGCACACAAACCAAAAAATTGCACGGTAAAACGCCGGGGATCGGAACTTCTACAGGAATCGTATAGTTAGTGATCTACACAGCCGCAACGGCGGAATTTAAAAGGTCAAGAAAACCCACGGACTAGTCAACATCGGAAAAACAAAGAACAGGACATCGGTGAAAAGATAGGCAGTCCGACAGGAAGTTAGCCTATTATGGGGCCACAATGGTGGAACTCAATCAGCCTGCGGCCTCCAATCAAAGTCATAACTTTTTTCACAAAAAAAATGAGGTCTATCTTCCAATATAAAAAACGTGGGCTGACCTCCGAAAACGGCAAATGATAATCCCATTTTAAACCTCAATGATAAGACATTGTAAAAGTTGTTAAGCCTCTCAGTCCAAAGCTTGCACGGACCCAAACGAAATCTCAAATAGCAAGAAAACTTGGTGTCAAACAATTAGAACATGTGGCAGAGTGGAGAAAACAAAATTAATGAGGGTCCAAAATTTTCAAAAATTTGGGAAAAGTTACGACTGCAACACAACCTTAACCATCATTTATCAAAAATGTGACAAAATTAGAAGAGATCGCAGCAACATCATAATAGAAATGGAGTAGATCACAGCATCATCAGTAAATCATAACCGAAATACAATGAAATAGATCACAGCATCATCATAATATATTCGGCACACTTCTCATTGATATCATAGCAGAGAAAACAGTAAGACAGAGACAATATTTATGCAACAACCATCATGTAATATTCATTTTGCACAATAGATCCAAAACAAATAATTCTTCTCCATAGTAGGAGACCAATTACATCCAAAAAATCAGACAGATTGTAGATAAAATAGATGACTCTGTCCTCTCCATCCATATCTCTGTATCCCTTTCAATTTCAAAACAAGATCTATATATAGGATTGCGCCTTTACATCGAAGGTCCACTTCTAACTAACTTCTAACCACTAATGACCTATGGCAACAAAACTTGGTCAAATAATATAATAAATATTAAAAAATAGTTATCTTTCCTCCCATCCCACTGATCTGGCCTTGTGTGGTGTCACTTGAGCTTGTGCAGCTACCACGATGCTGCACAATTCACTTACCAAAACCCCTGCCAACAGACCCCAACACAGTCTTGTGGCTCATCCCAGAGCCACGTCAGGTTGACAAGGTATATATCAATGTCCAAGCCTTGAAATATTCAAACTGTTGAGTGATCTCATGAACCTGGAGCTGGACTTTGTCGACGGCACTTTGATAATTACTCAAATCCTCCTGCACAGGGTGGGCTGTCCCAACCTTGCCATCGACCTTCTGCTAATTTTCTTGCACCACTTGTGGTGTTACGACTACTTTGATGACCAACATCCCATCAACTCCTTGGAACTCATCTTATTGGGAATGATGCTTTTGTTGGCATTCTTTGGTGCGGGAAGCTCTCTGTTGTAAGTCCTTCAATTCCTCAAACCGTGTGATATGTACCATGAGTGGTAGTTCCCGCAGCGCTGTCTTCAGTGTCGTTAATTTTCCTTCAGCTTCTTGCACCTACGTGGTTAGCTGGTTGAGTTTCTCACATTAGACAATGATTTTCCAAAAATGCGTCGTCACCTCCATGATTTTCTTGGCCTCTTGCTCCATGGTTTCAAACTAAGCTGCTATCTCTTCAATGGAATTCTTCCATTCAGCAACCTACTACGGCAGTGTCTCTGGATGGACCAGGGCATTGAGCAACAGGTTGGTGTCCTGGAGCTTGCCAATGGTTTCCCCAAGTTGCTTGGCCTTAGCAACTATGGTAAGCTCGACGGTTCTCTCAAAAATATATTGACAAGCCTCATCAACTACTTTCTTGACCTTGCCAACACTTGCACACAACTGCACCTTCTCAATGATGAGGTGGTCTTCTACCTTCTTCAGCTCCGTAATTTCCTCGAAACCCTTATGTTGCAGCTTGGCCTGTGCCACCTTCAACACATCTATTTCTCGTACCTTCTCCTCTACTAGCTGCACCATGACCTAATGCAGCTCCTCCGCTTCCTTCTGCAGCTTCTCGGCTGTGCTCTGTGACTATAGGTATCCATTAGTCAGCTCATTCTATCTATCTACCAACTCCTAGGTGGCAACATGTTGTAGCTCCACCAACGTTTAAGCTGGTAACTTGTTCATATCCAAAGCAACCCTAGGGATCAGCCGCAGTAACTGGTGTACTTCATCACTCCCCACATCGATTGCAGTCAAGGGAACTTGAACGTTCCTAGCCCAGGGCTCGGTGTCTATCAATGGGACTTCTTGCATCACATGTCTCATGGATGTCTACCTAGAAATAATATCAAAAATGGAATTCAACCTATCTCTTACCAAACCAAACTCTTTATGGTTGGACTCACGAATCTCCTGTGTCGCAGGCCCTGAGAAGCTAGTGACCGATTTGATGATTCGCTACAATTGGTCCTCCATCCATGACCGGATACCACTTCCTACATCATATTGCTGGTTCCATTTGGTGCAAGTATCCTCCTACATGCACTGTGCTTTGGCCTCGGGGTCCTTCGACGACTCGTTGTCAGAGTCATGAACACTCAACTCCTTCTAGGTAGGATATTTTGGGGCATCAGGTGCCGGCTCCTTAGAAAGTTCCTCCTGACTCACAGGGTTGCACCATTCGACTGAACACTCTTGAAAAATAGCATCCAATTCTTTAGTTGTGACTTTGTAAGCCAAAGGTAGCCACTTCTTATCGGGGTCCTGGAATGCCTGAATGTAAATGGAATGTGGCCCGATGGTGAACTGAATGAGCCATTGGTACTTGGCCACTATGTATTTAGATACTTGGGGGACTGCAACAGTGGCAGCTTGTAGCACTTCCCAATAGACCCAAAATTGAATTTCATAGTCCTCCTGTCGACTAGGATCCTCAACCCACCACAAGTTCTGATATCATGCACCATGACACGCCTTCGCTGCATCAACTACCATTGGTTGGTACTCCTTAAGTTCCATCCAGGAGACAAGTGCAATGAGAATTAATAGCCAACTATATGAAAATGGCCACCCAACCTGAGTAGCGAGAGCATTTTCAAGCCACTGGTTAAGCAAGAATAAGGACTAGCTCATTTGTACACCTTCTGTACATTTCTGGGTGCATGCGACCACGCTCGAGTTGAACTAGACTGGTCAATTTCCCTAAACAACCTTGCTCACCAAACTTTGTGCCTAGATACACACCGCTTGTGAATGCTATCAATATGGTAGGCATGGCCATCCCACTGTAAGCCAAAGCAATCCTTCAGCTACTTGAAAAGCTTCTTGTCGGTATCCCTCCCATGGATATATTGCGCTAGATCTTCCCCAGCCTTCGACAAGCCCGTAATCCTTGCAATTAAGTATACTATGACAGGAATGAGCGTATTCAACCAAAGCATCCCACTATGAAAATAGGCCAAGAGTTGTTTAACACATGCATGGGCTTCATTCAGTCACCCAAAATGAGGCATATTGATGAGCCCCAACAATCTAGAGTTGTCTAATTCACTCACCCAAGGTTGAGGAATTAGCTGAATTAGGGGACCAGGCACCGTCAGAACTAACTAATAGTGCTCATCCCTGACATTGTTAAGTAACAGCAAATCATGGCCCTCAAACTTCAATCTGATCAAGGTAGGGATTATATCGATTGAGAAATTCATCCCTTCCGATAGTGGCAACAATTTTAGTGGATACTTCTAATTATTTGTAGGCTACCTCAGCTTTGCTCTCGGATGTGTAGGAGTGACATATCCCAAGATATTATGAATAGAGACACCCCTAGGCACCATGTACTCTATAGATCCCGAGCTCAATGGCCCGTTCTGTGCAGTCCCTTATCCTTACACTCTAGCTGAAGTGCAAGTATGCCTCTTTTGCAACGGGGTGGAACTAGATTTTTAAGCCTACCACTTTCTCTTAGGGATAGACGATGAGCCAACCGTTATGCTCATGAATTCTTCTTCAATGGTCGTGGGCCAAATAGGGGACTCTTTTTCATTGGAAATATCAATTGCGTCGAGGTCTCTCAACATGCCTCATGCCCCAAACCTTACAATGCACCCGATGACTTGACTCTTCTACTCTATAACTCACCAAAATCTCACAACCCAACTGCACAATGCACACTCTTCTCAACACTCTACTTGCTCAACTAAACAATTCCTTCCTCCCGCATCCCGTGCACTTTTCATAGGCACCTCCCAATTCCAACTCATCATTGCCAAATCTATGATCTCCATCATGACTAAATCTAGCAGTAATGATGCCAAATCCACCGGCAATCCTACTCTTCTAACGATCGGATCGACCATTAATGTGCATCGCTTCAACAAGCGCCACTAGCTAAGTATTTTAACTACCAAAATTTATTACTAATTTGACCAACCCATAGCCCTGTGGCTATCGCAAGTGGTCTCCCTTCTGTCACTACTAACTCTAACCATGCATAGCCTCTTCTCCTAGTCTTGGATTATTTCTAGCGAAATCCCCCCCCCCCTTTTTTTTAACGTCTCAAGCAGTGCGCAGCTCTGGCCCCATCCTATAGGGCTTTAAGCGACTCCCATTGATGAGCATCGGCAATACCACACCTTCTAATTGTTGTAACTGAACTGCACCTCTGGAAGTAATGGAATGAACAAGATACGGTCCTAACCAATGCATATGTAACTTACCTAGATGCTTCATGAACTTGTTGTCATATAACAACACCAAATATCCTTTCACAAACTATTTTTCTTAATGTGGCGATCATGCCATGCGTTCTGTAGATCCTTCGCAACCCGCTGGTGGAAGCCTACAGTAAAATGGTCTTCTTCAAGCTGGAAAAACTGCGCAATGTGTTCTTCCAATGCTTCTGCATCATCCATGCACGTTGCCCCAGCGATGCGCAAACTAGGAACAATGTATAGGCATGACCGCCTCTTGCCCATATTCCAGCTTGAATGGTGTCTATCCTATCAACCATTTTCAAGTAGTGTGATAGGCCCATAGCACTGTTGGAATTTTCAAGTCCTAGTCATCGTGATTAGCATTACATACCTTTGTCAGCGATGTTTCCAAAATTTTGTTGAACACTTCGACAATACCATTCACCTGCGGATGGTATGGTGTACTCCTCTTATCTTCTACCTGTAACTCCTTAGTTAGCGCTCTCATAGTACGGTTCATAAAGGGAATACCCTGGTCACTCATCAATATCCGGGGACACCCAAACTATGTCACAATGTTTTCAAAGATGAACCTTGTTGTTGTCATAGCAATACAATCCACAACTGGTGTAGCTTCTTCCCACCTGGTCAGATAGTCGGTTGCAGTAATGATGTATCTTACCCTAGTCCTCTTCCTTGGTGGATTAATAGGACCCACAAAATCCATGGCCCGTTTATCGAAAGGTTGCAGACTCACATATGGCACTAGCGACATCTCATCCTGCTACGATGGTTTACTGACACGCTGGAAAACGTCACAACTCCTTGCATATTCTATAGCATCATTACGCAACGTGGGCCACCATATCCCAGCAAGCAACACCTTTCACGTAGTAGCCCTTCCTCCATACTGACCTCTCTCAATTCTTGCATATGCTTCTTCCAGAATGGGTCCTTGCTCATGCGGTAGGATACACCATCGCAAAATTTCATCTGGGTCAAGCTTATATAACTTCCCAGCAATCAACTAAAAATATGAATCCTTTACTACCAACTACTTCTCTTGACTGTTTGACATGTCCTCTGAAGCGACAACAGTGGCCAAAAACTGAATAATTGGGGCATAGTGATCATCTGTGATGTCAACACGGAACAGTTGTGTATTTGGCAATCCATCATCAATATTGGTCGGTTCTTCACCGGTCTCAATGCGAGATAGGTTATCAAGGCCAGTGTTCAACCATCCTGGTTTCACGACTATTTCAAAGTGAAAGTCCTAAAACAGAAGTAGCCACTGACATAGTCCCCCCCCCAACACAAGCTTATTGACCAAGTATTGCAAAGCAGAATGATCGATGAACATCTTGAAATGTACGCCCAATAAATAGTGCCTGAAATTTTGCAAGGCATAAACCATCACCAAGCCTTCTCTTTTAGTCGTTGTGTAATTTCATTCAGCAAATGACAACTTTCTACTAACATATGTGATTGGGTGATCCAGGTCACCCTCACCTGGTTGCACAAGCATAACCCCCAGTGCAATAGATGAGGCATCGACGTGCACATGGAACTCATTATTCCAATTAGGAAAAATCAGTATGGGCATGGAGGCCATCTTGGCCTTCAATGTGTCGAAACTTCCTTGACATTCATGAGTCCACTCATATGTGGCATCCTTTTTTAGTAGCTTGTCCATGGGGGCAGTAATCGTAGCATATCCCTTGATAAACTTGCGATAGTATCCTGTATGCCCTAGCATTGCTCGAAGCATCTTCACATTCATCAACAACAGAAAACTAAGAATTAGTGCAATCTTTGTTGGATCAACCAACAAACCATCCTTACATACTATGTGTCCAAGTAGCATTCCAAACAACACACAAAAAATGCACTTCTTAGAATTTAATGCAATCTGATGCTGTCGAGATCGTTTAAACATCAATCACAAGTTGTCAAGATGGTCCCTAATTAGCCCATAGATGGTCCAATCATCCATATATACTTGCAGGAACTATTGAACAAATTCTTTAAACATAGTGACGACTACCCGAGAAAATACTTCTGGTGCATTCTTCAGCCCAAAAGGTGTGACTATATATTGAAAACAGCCCCATTCAGTGACAAACGTGGTCTTATGGAGATCCTCCTTTGCAATATGGATCTGGTGGTACCCTAAAAAACCATCCGTGAAGGAATACATCTCCTGACCACCTACTCCTTCAAGGACTTCATCTGTAAAAGGAGTCAGGAATGGATCATGTACGCATGCATCATTCAACTTTCTTAGGTTGACACAAATACAAATTTCGTCGGTATTTTAATCCTATACCACCATAGGGCTTATCCACTCCGATTCTTCTATAGGCTCGATGATCCCAACATCCAGCATCCGATCTATCTCATCCTTCACATGGTCCTTGTATCATGGGTTCAGTCAATACGACGTCTATCGCATAGGTTTTGCATCTAGTTTCAACAATATTTTCATCTCCCCCAGGTCTCCTAAGATCCCCTTCATTTCTGAGCACCGCATCGGAAAAATATCCTGAGATTCATGTAGCATGTCCGTAATTTTGGCATTTGTCTCCTCATCCCAATAGTCCCCGACATTGGAAAATTTTGGGTTCTCTTTCAACCCAATATTGACTTTCCTGATCTTCAGCGGTTTACTCATTGAATCCATTGGTATTTTTGGTGCTGCGACATCATGGCTTTCTTCGGACTCCAGAATATTAACAATCTACAACTCATCATCATCTTCAAGTTCCTTAGATAGGTTGTACATTGTCATCATGGATTGTATTGAGCAGTGTACATGTGGATCAACTGGGTATGCGACAGGGACGACTCTCAACACTACGTCGTGGATGATTCACAGTGCATTATGTACCTCTGGGTTGGCATACCAGAAACTAAACATCCATGCAAAGCAAATGGACAACTCCTCCCAAGTGGTTATGGTTCTGTGCAATTCTATCACTATATAACAGGATATTGGCATATCATCTAGAGTGTGAACAAAATCATGGACCCACTCATCTTTGGGTTATGATGCCCATAAGGCCTGATATTCTATCAAATGATTGGTGGGGTCATTCTTCCCATCATATCTCCTAGCATGATAGACCTCCTAATCACCAAAGCACACCATCATCAATCTCCAACACTGTTCCCAGTCATGGATCATCTACTTGTGCATTGCCCACCATCGAGTCGGGGTAGCCTTTAGTGCTACATCTAGGGCCAATACCCGTTGGGGCTCAAACACTTTTGCTTCAAATTCTTGAAGGAATTCTGATAACACTAGAATCCCTTCATAAATTGGAAACTTGACCATCTCAGTCACGACACGATGAAGAGACTGTGTAATCAACCCCCATTTCCTGAATGACACTTCATGCAACCTATTCTGCCAATTTTCTAGAGTATCATCAAAATCAGAGAACGTAGAACTAGCACTGCGCCATCCAAGTTCACCATCGACGACAGGATGGATATAGTCTTCAAAGATATTATAACCATGATCCCAACTTTTATCGGTTTCATCCTTCACTGGTTCAATATACCAGCATCCTTCTTGAGGGTCCATGGAAGCGATGACCCTGACATCCTAGTTCTCAAATACCATGGCCTATTTCTTGAAATTGATGACCACCATGCTATCATTAGCCCATCCAATCTCTAGTAGTGTGGGATAAGAAGCTCCATCTTAAACTACTTCTATCACATCAAAATCAGCATGCATTTCCATAGTTTCAATATAGACAACTAGGTTTGAGACGCAACCAATGGGATGAACTTTTGCCTGATTTTCTAGTCGCAACTGCACTGGCGACCATCCCAAGGTCAGCTTCCCCATCAACTTCCAGGTTTTCTTGGTCAAAATGTTTACATCAAATCCAAGATCCAGAATAACCAATTCAACCTCATAATCTCTGATCTGGATATTTATCCTCATCTCCTTGCCTGTCTTCCTCTTTTGCAAAGAGTTCACTGTAGAATCCTTGAATGCCTTATCCTGGTGGTATAATAATGTCTCAAGCTCGACATGGGCTTTAGGGTCCCTTGTGAGTGATAGAAAACTCTCAAAGAACTGTTGCAAGGTACCATGCTGCTGCGATGTTCCTGCCTATACAGATGGATCAAACGAAAATGGCATGTCAATAATCGGTGACTTACCTGGATTTCTCCCAATGGCATGGTTGGTCTCGAAGAATGTGTCTTTCTCCATCACAATATCAAATGCTAGATTTTTTATTTCCAGTGAGCTGAACTTTATATCGCATTCATTCTTCTCCAGTCGTCGCACTGGCACGACTAACAACCCCAACGTCAAAATCCTTCATTTGCGGTTCACCTTGAATTGTCGAAACCATTGATCCTTGATTCAGGTTCAATGGTGGGTTCTGATTCAACGACTGAGTCTGATTCTGTGGTGGGTTTTGAATATAATTTTGAGGTGGGATATGATTATGCATTATCGGTTCGTTCTGGACTTGGAACGTTGGTTGGTTCTGAGTCTACGCATTCTGCAACTGAGGAATGTTTCCATCCTGCCATTTTGCAATCAGTTGAGGGCAATTTTCAGCATTATGCTCGTTGGCCGCACAGTATGTACACTACGCATGAGGGCACTCCCTCTGATAGTGTCTAAATAATCCATAGGTATAACACTAGATTGATTCTCAACCTCGTCCTTCTCCTCGACCAAATCCTCCTCCTCATCCTCTGAATCCTCCATCGAATTCTCCTTGGACTCCTCCTTGTTGAAACTGAGGCTGGCCCATTCATTGCTGTAGTGGGTTTGGTTGCTACTGGACATAGTGCGTAGCTTGAACATATTGTGGTTGAGACTAACTGAGTGGCACCTAATTATATTGTGGTCATGGTGTATACTACGGTTGTGCTACAAGCTCTGGCTGTGGTTGCAACAAGATAAACTATTGTTGTGGTTGAAATGGGATAAACTACATCTGGGGCGGTGGTGTATAATGCACTTACGCTGCTGGTTGTGCCATCTGTGGTTGTTATTTCATTGCTCGGGGGTCCTCACCTTTCACAAAGTATGATTCATATGTCCTTTCCTGGAGAAATTCATAAGCTCGATAGTTTTTATCATCATGTCCTACTGATAGACAATAGGTACAGTACAGATTATCTGCCTTGGTAACCATCGTTTGCATGTATTTGTAGTTCTCATGTCGATGCCCATATACCTGACATATGTGGCACCATGGTATAATAGCGCATCTCAATGGATTTGGAGCTCTAGAAAGAAAATAATTTCAGAATGTCAGACATGTATCCTTGGTATGTCCGTCTGCATGACACCGAGTGCACCAAAGGTTGTCACGATCTTCCTTAACCTTATTGATATCTAGTAGTTGGAGCATCAGATTGTCCAACTGTGCTTGAATAGGGTTCATTCCAACTGTCATTTCTCATACCGATGATGCCTCCAATTTCATCGTGGTTTTCAGAGCCTCGCTCTGTGTCGCAATATTTTGCTGCATTAGTGGTTGTCTGATATGTGGGACAAGTGCGACGATGAACCACTCCTTGTGTTGAACATTGCTCATCTGGAAGCTGACTTGAGCCATCAACAATGATCTTAAACCATTGATCAAAGTCCCAAATTGTTTCATTAGGGAACTGCTTGATTTCCTTCAACCTGGTAATGTACTGAGCCTCAGACTTCGAATTCTTGAATTCTTTGAATAACCCCATACGGATCTCATCCAATGTTTTCACGGTACCTCCCTGAGGAAACCGCATGACTCTCATGTACCACTCCAGTGCATGACCCTTAAGGGTTGTGGCTGGCTGGATTTTCTTGACATCATCATCTACAATCTGGCGGGTGGTCCATATTGCCTCGCACAAGAACCAGTATTGCTCTAGTTCATCGATGTTTTTTCCATGAAATATTGGTAGCTTCATTTCATCACCTGCCATTCTGGGTCTTCTTCCTCCTACTGGTACTATACTTCTAGACTGTTGCTGACACGTCGGGAAAGTCGACGCAAAATGCGTGTTTCTTCCTGGTGGTGGAGTAGTGTGTAGAGCTGTGGACACGTTACTGCTGGGGTTTGATCTTGTCATCCTTCCAGGCATAACTTGGGCATGGTCATCCTTGTTTTCACTAAAAGGTCACTTTGTCCCATGTGGTTGTTCCTCGCGGCATCACACTTTGATCACAACAGGACCTTCTTCCATCCTCTGCCTCTTCTCTCAAAACCTTGCTCATCCTCTTGTACAACCACTTGTTTCCTCTATGACCTTCACACTTTCACCATAACTCATGCCCATCTACCCCTTACCTTTCCATGCATCTCGCCCCTTTTGTCGCGGTGCCTACATCCTCCGCACACCAGAGTTCCACTACTCTTGGTCCATCTTCAAAATACCTTTTTCACAGACCATCTGTTTAATTGACAGCTGCAAAGATAGCAAGAATCTACCTCGTGGTCCACTAAAGAACTCCCTTTCTGATTTGCTAAATGACTTATTGGTATCAACTGCAAACTCGGTAATGTATCCCTCCAGGATACTGTCCAACCACACCTCAACAGCCCGCGATGCTTTACTATCTATTTCTTGTAATTCCTGGATCAGTTCTGGAGTCCAGGAAGTTTGCTCTCATCCTTGAAAGTAAGTTGGTTTTCTTAGAAGTAAACTTTTCCAGCCACTCATACAAGACAATAGGAAACTCACATAAGAACCATTCATGAGGACCGTTGTAAATATATCTATCCAACCAATTTCTCATCGACAGCTTTGGATTTCGATTTTTGACTTCAGCAAACTCTCACAGTTTCAGACCAAACCACCCCTCAATCTTTGAACAAGTTAGGTGCCAAAACATATCCTCCTTTTAATCGCAACTCGGTCCTCGAAATGGAACCATTTGTTGGCGAAAACCCACCAACAAAGCCTCATCGATAGGGGTTCTCACTCTATCGACACCCAACCAGCGTAATCTCCCTGAGCACTAGCCGAGACAGGTTTTACCCTACTCAACAACATCTGTAGAGCGAATGAAGTCTCACCCGAGATGTACAAGGGAGAGCTGTCGAAACCAAGTTTCCAGAAGTGAGAAGGGAAGATATGGCATCCAACGGGTAAAGAAGCATAAATATCATATTACAAAACTAAGACAGTGATCATAATCCATATTCATCACTACAGATCTAACAAATCACATCATTCATTTGTCACAGTAGTATCAGCACAATAGTATAAAACAACTTTAACCATCATTTATCAGAAATGTGACAGAATTGGAGGAGATCGCAGCATCATAATAGAAATGGAATAGATCATAGCATCATCAATAAATCATAACCAAAATTCAACAGAATAGATCACAACATCATCATAACAGTTTCGACACACTTCTCATTGATATCACAGCAGCGAAAATAGTAAGACAAACACAAGATTTATGAAACAACTGTCATGTCATATTCATTTTAGGCAATAGATCCAAAACAGATAACTCTTCTCCATAGCAGGAGACCAATTACATCCCAAAACTTGGACAGATCACAGATAAAACAGATGACTCTCTCCTGTCCATCCCTATCTCTGTATCCCTTTCAATTGCAAAACAAGATCTATATATAGGCTTGTGCCTTTACATCGAAGGTCCACTTCTAACTAACTTCTAACCACTAATGATGTGTGGCGACAAAACTTCGTCAAATCATATATTAAATATTTAAAAATGGTTATATTTTTTCCCATCGCGCTGATCTGGCCTTGCGCGGTATCACTTGAGCTTGTGCAGCTACCGCGACGCTGCGCAACTCACTTACAAAAACCCCTGCCAACAAAAAGTCAAGTTGACACATGTGTATAAATAGAGGAGCTATGGTTCTTATTTGAACACACACTCACTCACTTTTGTAGTGCATAGGAGAGAGAGAGAGAGAGACAAAATAGAAGGAGGAGAAAACCTATTTTTGGGTTTGTCTTTTATACATCTTATATACAGGAAGTTTTTTCTAGGTTTTCTTCCCCATTAGGGTTTCATAGGATAAATATTTGTGTTCTTTTGTGTGGTTGTGCTTATCTATCTTTTAGTGATATTTTTGGTTATGGTTATGCTGTTATGATGATAAATGTTATCAGATATGTTATAACCATTAAAAACTTAACAACATTATGGCACAACTACTTGAGAAGAAAAACAACCTACTTCCAAATGGCGCAAGGAAGAAAGAGGGAGGCTCAAGCTTAGACAACAAAGAAAGGTGCCATGATTTGGTTTCAAGTTCTTCACTCTCTTCTTCCTTCATCATATATTCAGGTGCCTCCAGTAACATGGCCTCCATGCATGATTCCTTCTCGTCTCTTCATCCTTACAGTGGACCATCCATTATTATGGGTGATGATTCAAAAATCCAATCCAAAGGGATTGGAAGGATTGATCTTGAAGATGGGTACTTCAATAGTGTGTTGTCTGTTCCTGATCTAGTAATGGAACTACTCTTTTTCTATCAAATGGCACACACTAGTACAACCAAGAGAGTGACATTTACTCAAAATGATGTGGATATCTCAGAATTCTCTATGGGACAAGTTGTGGCAGTGGTTTTTGCTAACCATGATTCAAGAATGTACAAATTCTGTCACTTCCTTCCATAATCACAAGGGAATGTGCTTCTGTCACATGACAATGAGAAAATCAAGTTGTGGAATCAGAGATATCATCATATTAACTATAGGTACCTCCAGGAATTGATCAAGGAAAACATGATTGATGGGATTCCTACCATCAAGTTTTCTCAAGGTACATGCAAAGGGTGTGTAGTGGGCAAGCATGCTGAGCAAAAATATGAGAAAGGAAAGGCAAGGAGGGTTGTCCAAGTGTTGAATATGATCCATTTGTACCTCATAGGTCCTCTTCCCACACCCTCATATGGAAATTTAACATATTTATTGACCTTCATAGATGATTTCTCAAGGTACTGCTGGGTGTATTTTCTCAAGCTAAAATCTAAGGTTTTTGAGACTTTCAAAGTGTACAAATCCTTGGTTGAGAATATATGTGGGAATAATATCAAGGTTCTTAGGAATTACAATCGTAAAGATTATTTCAATAATAATTTGCAGCATCTTTGTGAGGAATATGGAATCCAAATGCATCATTTGGTTCCCTACACACCATAGCACAATGGTGTTGCAGAGCACAAGAACAGGGCTCTCAAGGAGATGGAAACCTGTATGATGGAAGAAAAGGATTTGAACCCTAATATATGGGATGAATCCAACTATGTTGAATATGTACAAAATATATCTCCACACAAATTTTTGATGGAAAAACTCCAAATGAGGCTTGGAGTGGTTACAAGCCAAGTGTTTCTCATTTCAGGGTTTTTGGCTCAAAGGCTTAGGCTAGGATTCCTCCCGAGAAAATAAAGTCCTCACAACCTAAAATCAAGGAGTCCACTATGGCTGGATATGTTAAATATCAAAAGAGATATGAGATATTTGATCCATCATCTCAGAAAAAATTCATTGAAAGGAGTGTACAGTTTGAAGAAGAGCCCGTGCAGGAGATCGAACTAGCTAAAGGGGAATGCTCAAATCCTCCACTCCATGATGCTGTGAATGATTATACTTACTCTAGTATTTATAATTATGATATTGATGATGATGATTTTGACATGAATTCAGATCATGATTCACCCATTCATCCCAAGTGGGTTGAGAAAACCATTCAATAAGATGGGGATCTTGTTGGAGATCCACTAGACTCTAGAAATACTAGATTTCAATTTCACAATGCTTTCTCAACTGGTGAATTGAATATTTATGAGAGTTCAATTCATTGCAAGACAATGAGATATGGGAATTGGTTCCCTTTCCCTCCAAGAGGAAACTAGTGCAATGTAAGTGGGTCTATAGGACCAAAGTGGCTTCTAATGGTTCTGATATCAAGTATAAGGCTCGTTTTGTTTCCAAAGGCTTCCCTCAATTCAAAGGAGTGGACTATACAGACACATTTTCATTGATTACAAAGATGGACTCTATCAGGCTAGTTTTAACCATTATTGCATCTAAGCACTGGGAAGTTCACCACATGGATGCAAAGAGTGCATTTCTTCATGTTAACCTTCATGAGTAGATATAGATGCAACACATTGAAGGTTTCATTCATTATCCTTCACTTGTATGTAGGTTAAATAAGTCTCTCTATGGCCTCAAGCAAGCCCCTAGGGATTGTATGCCAAGATGGACAATTTTATGCTTTCAATTGGCTTTGAAAGATTTAAATATGATACTAATGTGTATTGCAGCATGATGGTGACTTAATGTAGGTCATAGTGATGTATGTTGATGACCTTTTGGTTACAGGTAGCCACACTAAAGGAATTGGACCAATTAAGTCTTCTTTCCATAGTGAATTCTCCATGACTAACCTTGGATTGTTGAGGTGATTTATTGTATTATAGATTGAGAAACTAAAGAAGGGATAAAGGTTATCGAACCAAATTATGTTGAAGACCTCTTATTGATTTTTACAATGGATGAATGTAAGGAATCCAAGTTCTCATTCCTCTCAGGAATAAAACTATGTGATTTCGGTGCATCTCCAATGGTGGACAACTCGTTGTTGTATCTTAGACACTCTCGACCTGATTTGGAATATGTTATAGGTGTTGTTATATATATCTCCAGGACCCACATGAGATCCATTGGAAGGATGAAAAAATAATCTTGAATTATGTGCAAGGAACCAAACACTTCGGGGTACACTATGTTGTTGGTTCTCCACTAGAACTAGTTATATTTATTGATTCTGATTGGGATTGAGATTACACTGATAGAAAGTCCAATTCAGGTTATTTCCTCATGCTTGCACATGGTCCCATATGCTGGTAAAGCAATAAAGAACACACCATATCCCTCTCTTCAGCTGAGGCCGAGTACATAGGAGTAGTGAACACAACTACACATTGTGTGTGGTTGCAAGGTATTGTTGGGGAACTTCGATTTGAATTTGATTCACCCACATTCATTTGGTGTGAAAATAAAAGTGAAATAAATATTTCCACTGATCCATTGCAGAGATAGAGGACCAAACACATTGAGATACACATGCACTACATCAAGAGCATGGTGCATGAGGAGGTGATATCCTTGCAGTATTTCCCATCTGCAAAGCAAACTGCTGACATAATCCTCAAGAGATTCACAGAGAAGACATTCACCTATCTAAGATACCTTCTTGGAGTGGGTGACACATGGTGATGGTTGATATTCACTTTCATATTTTGCTTCATTTCCATTTTAGAGGGGAATTTTTTGTTCCCGTGAGGTTTTCTTCCTTTCCTTGTTTTTCATGGACAAATAAATTTTTGTATGAGGTGACTTGAGCCTTAGTTTCCAACCCCTCAATAATATGTTTAGGATGTACTAATTTAGTCTTAATGTGGATTGTTAGAGAACTAATCCATTGTAGTACTATGATCATACACCTAGGATACATTTCATTAGATTCTATGTTATGTCATATGGTCCAAAACTTAGGCTATGTTCATCAACCTTGGTATATTGGGTGTTTTGGACTCATTATTCCAGTTGAGGCACTCCAATTTGATCATTCTAAAACTATAGGAACCCTAATTAATGAAATATCATTCTTGGTGCACTCCCCAACCCTTAAATCATGGAACCTGTTTTACCATATAAGTTAGTCCATGTATTTGGTGTTTTTGTCTCTCCTTGGGAATTTATTGCTTCCTAGAGCCACTTCCACTCACCCATATGCTAACCGACACCTTTCCCAACCTTAATTAAGTCTCACCATGCTCCAACCACGTTCACACAACTATTCGTGATCATTTGGGATGGATTGGTACATCATTAGTCCAAAGGCTAACGATTTCTCCCTAATGTAATATAAACCTGATCCAGACATATTTACATGTTGTATAGTCATAATAAAATCAGTTATTGACTATATTTCTATGTGTTAATTTCACTCTTTCTGTTGTTTTTGTGCATAATAGTGTGTAATATAAAATTGTGAGAATCCCCTTATCTCCTAGATCCTATTTTGAATCAATTCTCGCATGTGGGACAGTGCAACATACTCATTCTGATACTGGGACCTCGTTCTTCTTTTATCATATGGATTCACATCAACATCCCTAGCTGCTTTAATGATATTTTGGGCCCATTTAGGCTGTTGAGATGGAATAGATGTTGGATACAAATCTAGATCCTCTTGATGTGTAAACTCAATATCAATATTAGGTTGATATTCCTCATCATCTAAATCTAAATCTGAAATATTAGACAATAAATATGTATCAGCAAATGGAAATAAAGTAGTTTCAATACCTTTATCGTCTTCGAATGGAAGTTGTGTTTGTATTGGATCTGAGTATGGCATGAAGTGTGAGAATGAATATTATTTGGAGGCATGGATTACAACACCTTTCTCTACAATATTCCCAGTTTAGATATATTTTATCTCTACTAATATAGGGACAAATACCACTTGCTTTGGTGAGACCGTGTGAGTCATATAATATACAGATAACAAATTTTTTGTAAGAGAGGGCACATAGAGTACATTTCTGAACTCTCCATGTTGAATTTTAATAGAACCTCTTCTTGCTTTCAGGATCTAGAGTCATCACCCATATGAATTTTCATTCCTCCTGAGAGATCAAGAGAGGTGAAGGATTCTTTGGATGCAACCATATGATTGGATGCTCTTGAATCAATCAAAAAATCCTTTGATCAAGAGACACTTGCCTCTGAGGCATCGAAACTCTCATGTTCTTATGTCTGTTGTCCTTTTGCAGACTTCACTACTACATTTCGGCCAAAAATCCGACGGCCGTATTGTCATATTTTCGACACTTCCCTATCGCATGTACGACACTACGATTTTTTTTAAGCGTCGGTGGATTTGCATCGGTTATCCGACATCTTTCCCATCCATCGGTTAAGCGACAGTTCAGCTTACTTTCAGTTAAATGTACATCATCGGTTATTCGACATCTAATTCATATTAAACTTTAAACTGCGCCGTCGATTAACCAACACCTACAGGCCATCTCCGTCGCTTAACCGACACCTATAGGACAGTGAAACCCGTCGCTTAACCGACACCTATAGGGTGTCTCCATCGCTTAACCGACACCCACAGGATAGTGAAACCCATTGTGTTTGCAACACCTGCAGGCCGTCACCATCGCTTAACCGACATCTACAAGCTGTCGCTTATCCGACGGCTACAACTGTTTTTTTTTTTAATACAAATGTAGAATCCTGTTCAATCCTATTTGTAGGATCAGTTCCATCGCTACTTGTATTTCAGATTCTAGATCTTTTGTCCTTAAACATTTTTCTTGGTCTTAGCATATTAGCATCTAACGTTAGCTTGGTAACTCATTCATTAAACACCAGTCATTATTCAAGGAATTTGAATGTTTAATAATCAGATATACCATATACCATCCAGCTAAGAATGTATTCACTAATTCACTGAACCAAATTCTAATGATCCCAAACAAGAAATTCTTACAAGATCTAAATTTAAGCTCACCAATATCAACCTACCAAACAGTGCTTAATGTATGAATATCTCACGTGACAATAATGAGTGCCTACTACACCACTGATCAGATTGGCCCTCTAACAATGAACTAAAGGTAGCAAACAAAGAGCTAATAAATCAGACTTTTTGTAAGGAAACCTCAAGAGTTGAACTAAAATTGCACGGTGATATCACTTAGGTGCCATGCAACCCATATGGTTCTGTATGCATAGAAAGTAAACTCGCATCTGTTGCAGCATATGATGTATAAGGGAAATGAATAACAAGACAGACCTTATGACAAGAAAAGGAGGTTTGAAATGGATATTTGGTCAAAGCAAAATAATCGAGGTCAAGGGTAATGCTAATTAGACCAAACCTTGGGAGAAATCACTTCAATAGTAAACAAAGATTCCAAAGTGATTCCAAGCAACAAGTATATGACTGTCATTTAACCACTTAGAGTAATATGATGTATCTGAAATGCCCATAAGTAATTGTAAGTTTATGCCAATTCATTATTTATCAAAATACATATAAGAAAGGGCACATCCAGTAATGTATGACTATTTACAATTGGGCTTTTCAAATACTTACACCAAGACTGAACATGCATGCAATCTTTTTTGTGGTGAGACACAAATTCCTAAAATTAGTTTTAAGGAATATTTTTTAGTTTTACATCACCTTTGGTGAAAGCTGAAGATATTAAACGCAAAGTACAAGCAGTTGATTTGGAGTGTTACCAAGATTTACAAAGTGATAATTGTTGTCTACATCAATGTCAGTGTCATTTTTCTGATATAGAACAACCATTCAATAAGTTTCATAGAACCGATATCAAGATTCAAAATGCATTGAAACAAGAGCAAAACTATCTTGAATCTCTACATGGAATACTCCCTTGTTGAACACATGAAGACCATCTTAAATTATTGTTTCTCACCTTTCAGATCCATAATTTGAGTAATGAACTTTCTATCCCCCATATTGCATGGGTGTTCAAGTGAAATTTTTTCACTTGAACAGCAAAAATGACATGGTCATGTGGTCAGCTTATGAGAGTGTTATGGTGAGATCTTCTCTTATGGGACACTTGTTTTGATGAGAGTAAAAATAAACAGGGAAAATCTGAGTACACTTTCATTTTCAAACAGCAGTAATCATTTCCAGGCATGGGTATATTCAGAGACAGCCTGACAAATTCAGACTTTGAAGAGAATATTGGACCAATAGTTTAGATGGTTTACCATTTCAGTTTCCATACTTACAAAAAATCAGTGCTTAAAGCTTTGTATGGATGATTTTGAGGGCACATTTCAGACTTTGGAAGCAATTTTGGGCATATATTATCCCCTCTTACCTCATGTTTGGGCAAGTATTTAACAATAATTTAACAAGAACCTATTATAACAAGACAAATAAATTCCTCACCAAAGAGATCATTGTCAAAAACTACTTGCACAAATCAGGAAGACAAAGAATGGAAAGCAGTGTGATCAAAAGTTAGAACAAACAAATAAAGATATTGGGAAAAAATTATCCTAGTATGATGCAGCATGCAGCATGCCCTTTGCTGTAAAAAGGGATAATCTTGTTAAATTATTGTTTGGGCATATTTTAGACCCTCTTACCTCATGTTCTGGGCATGAAAGGTGGAGGTCTGTGGTAAATTAGCAGCCCTGGGCCTGCCCACAACCATTTTACAGCAAATGGCATAATCTGTGGAATTTAAGCCAAGTCCTAGCATCTCTGGGGTACATAACAGATGCAATGAACAGAGCTAAGAGGCATCTATGGGTAATTCTAGGCACATTGTGAGCAAGTTTGTTCAAGGAAATAGCAGTAAGACTGGTTCTGGGCATAAGTGGCCATTTTCCTTCTTGTGGCAGTCCTGATTTAGCCTTGTACAGCACTTCTGGGCAAAAAATCAGCAATTTGTGCAAGTTATATTGTTACAGCAGCCTTAAATTTGCTGTTCTGGGCAGCAAGACAGCTGTATAATCCCTTTTATCAACCTAAACTTTAATTCTGGGCGCAGTTTAGAAGTTGTTCTAGCCCTAACCAGCAGTAATCAGCTAATCGTCCTAAACAAGCATTCTGGGCGCTAGAGCAGCAGTAAAACAACAATGAATGAGTAATTTGGGTGTATTTCAAACCTTAATCACTAGTTAGACCTAGGATTTTTGTATACAATTGAGCAATTTTTCAGAGCAAGAGATGCATTAGGGGGAATTGAGGTTGATGCAGAAGTTTTCAATAGTTTGCTTGAGGTCATAATGACCATAAAGTTTGACAGGCTGTTTGAGGGTATACATGATAAATGTAGAATCCTGTTCAATAATTTAATTCCCTCTATAGAAGAGAGATGTATGTATAGTGATCTATTTTTGTTGAAGAACATGGAAAGCCTGGTAAAAGAAATGAACTCAAGCAAGGAGGTTAACTTATCTATTAAAGAGCATCTACTTACTTGATGTCATTTGATGTTCCTACTGTGAAAGCATACTTCAATTTTGTAGTTCAGTTGGCAAATGGTGAGTCCACAATAAAGCCTATTATCAAGAGGGCAATTGATATGGTGGTCAAGTTGTCTGCCGATGAAACCCATCTGGAGGGTTTGAAGTTTGTCTTGGGTTTTCTGGTTTCTGCACTGGGTTCATATGGTGCTAACAAGCATGTTTCGCCACTAGTGGAAGCAACTTTATGGAACAACATTGGTACCTCTGCTACACTTGCGATCTGACTGTTTCTAAAGGGTGTTGTTCTATTTGTGCCAGGGTGTGCCACAAGGGTCATAGAGTTGTTTACTCTCGTTTAAGCCGTTTCTTTTGTTATTGTGGAGTAGGAGGGGTAATAGGGACAAGTTGCCTCTGCTTGAAGCCTCAAAAATATGTTTCTTCCAGCACTACATCATTGAGGGGCTAGCGGCGTTGATCCATTCTTGCCTCTCTCAGATGAGAGGGATCATCTTCAGCCATCTGACAGTGACTCTGATCTTGAGGATGAAGGTTGCATGGAGAATGAGAAGACTTTCAAGCTATCTATCCCCAAAGAGGAAGAGGCTAGTCATTCAATATTGTCAAAGGATGAGAGGATAGTTGTGGGTGATGACAAGGTTTTATCCTACAATTCAGATCTTTTGCAATTAAGGAAGGCATATAAAAGTGGATCTCTGGACATGAAGATTAAAATAGAATATTCTAATGCAAGGTAACTTAAATCCCATCTTTCAAGTGGCTCTATCATCAAATCTCTTCTTACTATAAATAGCAGAGGCAGGCTTGCAACAGGAGAAGGTGACAAAGTAACAATCTTAGATGTGAGGCAACTTATTGGACAACCAGCTGTTGCACCTATGACAACAGACAAGTCCCTTTTGAAGGAAGGCTGGCACATGTAAAACACTGCCCTACAAAAAGCCCCTGACCCTACAAATTTCCCTTTTTCCATGAGGGCCAACACACTTTCAAGGGCCATAAAAAGGCCAACGCTTCTGCAAATGAAGGGAAAACATAGGTTCATAGATAGCACCAGAGGAGGGCCAATGCAGATGCATGCATAGCACTAAATGGCTTATTTATACATCATCAGTGAATTGTTCATGTTGAGATTATGTTTAATCTTCACTTGAGGCCACATGCAAACCCTCTGATGTATTGGTGGAATTTGTGAAGCCTACATATGAGTAATTAACCCAATTTATTGTATTCTAGATCGTGTTGAGGACAGTGACATGAGAGAAAGCCCTCCATTGGTTGTAGTGTGCTCTGTCCTCAAGGAAGAAGATCTCAAAGAGGAGAACAAATGGTGGTGTGCAAATACTCATTGATCATTGGAAGGCCAACATTTACATAATGGTCTTCGCAACACCCCAAGAGATATCTGAGGAGCACAAGGAAGCAATTCAAACCTGCCAAGATGTGGTTCCAAATTACTTTAATCTATGTAAATGGCCTAATGTGACCCACAAATCTCCTTGGATGAAATTGTAGAACCTATAAAGGTAATCGATGAAGATAACTCACCATCCATGTACATTTTATAATGCCGCAAGGAATTTCACAAGGCCTGATCTCTATAAAATATAGCCGAAATCCTTAGGGAATCAGTCATGGCAGAGATGATTCTCAAAGAGGATATAAAAATGATACCACAAGGAGGAAATCCT
>LPNX010502957.1:47447-119141 GCA_001517045.1 Pseudotsuga menziesii | reverse complement strand
AACAACATACTAGTTTAAGGGCACCCATGCAACCATTGTTTGGAGAAATATCCAGACTTCTAAGCATCCATCTCTGTGAAACAATGAGATGTTCCGAAGTAGGTGATTGCTTTATTTGTTCTTTAGTTCCATCCAACTCCAGAAGAAAGGGGAAATATAGTCCCTGGGAAAAGAAATAGAAAATTTTAGAGAGCTCAAGGTCAACATGGTTTCAACAAAACATACAATGATCATACCTAAAGGAGACATTGTGGCCCTCGACTGGCGATATGGAAACTCTCAACAACCCCCATTCCTGGTCCAAAATGTAAGGTAATGCCAGACTGTGCGCACAAATGTATCCAAGAACACGTACACAGACAAAAAGAAAAAGAAAGATATGGAGAAAAAATAAAACAAAATATTTCAAGCATCAAATGAAGTGTGGTATAATAGGTAATTTGGGAAATAATATTTGATTGTACATCCTCCACTCATCCACTCAGTGCATTTTTTCATTCATTTCAAGATCAGAAATAAGTTGTACATCTTATGCTGACACAGAAGTAAAAAGAAGACAGGAAAATAAAGCAAGAGTGGACTCACCACACGAAGCATAGACTACCAAAAGCTTGGTGGTGAAGGTGGTCCACCAAATGGATCATTTGGATCACCATTTCCATTGTCATAAGGACCTCTAGGACCCATGCCATATCCACCCATTGGCCCCCCTATCCCATTATTATACATTCCACCAAACCCATTTGATCCACCATATCCTCCTCTATACATATTGTTTCCATAAAGACCACCACCATATGATCCTACCAACCCTCCATATCCTCCTCCCATTCCCCCATATAAATTGCTAGATCCATAAAGGCCAGAACCATAGCCTGAATTGTAATTTGTCATAGAACCATAACCTGAATTATAATTTGTCGTAGAACCATACCCTGAATTCAGTAGAATACAAGGTTGTCAAATGTGGAAAATCATAATAACACAAATACAATTTAAAAAACAATATGCAACAATACTGCTAGCTTGTACTGATAGTGGATACTAATGCTAACATGACCAGTGTTAAATTTTAACTTACTGAGATAAACTCAAAAAATTATGAGTACATTAGTTAAACAGGATATAATGCAACACATTTACCTCCATAGTTACTTCCGTAGCTACCCTGCTCCCAAGGTCTTGCTGGCATAGGTCGACCAACAGTGCTTCTGTTAGCAAGTGGCACATTTCTTTCAGTATCAG
The DNA here is from genome assembly GCA_001517045.1 of Pseudotsuga menziesii. Taxonomy (NCBI): domain Eukaryota; kingdom Viridiplantae; phylum Streptophyta; class Pinopsida; order Pinales; family Pinaceae; genus Pseudotsuga; species Pseudotsuga menziesii. The sequence continues at coordinate 117,896 of LPNX010502957.1, read as the reverse complement.
AATTCTCTCATGTTTTTGCTACTCCAGATGGCTCGACCACAGTACTTGTGGGTCCAGTTGAAGAAGGCCTAAATGGAGAAGGCCCAGATGAACTTCCAACACGTTCCCAAGGCTTGGGTGGAGGAGTATTACCTATTTATTTCATAAAACCAAAAGAAAAGATAAATTTAGGGCGAACTTCCAAAAGTATACAACTCACAATACTAATCCTAAACTTCTCTAAGTTCTCAGAGATCTATATGCCCTTTGAATATTTTCTATTTAGTTTACAGTTTGACAAGTATTTTTGTTGATAAGTGATTTAACTGAGTGGAAGAAATAAAATAAATATGGAATTCAAACACTGAAGGAAAATAAATAAATAAATAAAACATTTTTTATGCCTGGAAAGTGTCAAAATTTTCCAACTAACGTCCTTTACAGACAAAATAATAACAATATTGGATTCAAAACAATACATTTCACTATTCTACCAATGAAATTGTTTATAAGGGCATACTTATTAGGTAGAATACAGTATGACAAATTGACAACTAGATATTTCAATAACAAGCTAAGAACATGCATGTTCATTTTGAAGGATACTTCCAAATACCTCTGAAGTGTGAGTGAAAATTATGGAAAACTGGAAGGTGACATGGGTTTGTTTTGAATTTACGCTTGCTTTCAAATCTAGAAGGTGACTTGATATCGTCATTGATCAAAACATCTGATGAGAATTTTGACGTCATCTTAACTGGGTTTAAGACACCCTAAAGAACTCAGAAAGCAGTAAACAAAACTCTAGACCATTTGCACCTTTTATCCGGCGAGTTTTTTGGCCAAAATCTGGCTGAAATTGTTCAAAGGATAGTTTTCATTGATTGGAATTGCATAATTTGGGTGCCCCAAGGCTAATCGAGGATCCTAAATCCATTTCTGTGGGAAAAATTGCAATTTTAACACTGAAAATCTCATTTTCAACAACAAATTGTGTTGCTGGATTCCGACCAAACTAGCCTGAAAAGGTGCAAATGGTCTAGAGATTAGCCAACTCCACTTGGAAATGCAACTCTCATCCACATCAGGCATTTTTCAAATAATGTGGTTGGCCTCCTAGCATATTTGGGCACCCAGGACAAAGAGTTGCAGAGATGTAAATCTGACTTCCAGAGCCTTTGACCATGGAAGATGACTGGCAATCAAAATTGCCAAGGATGGTAAAGCACCCCCTTTAGCCACCCCATGGTTGTAACTTTTGCACTTGTTTGGCCACTTTGTCTTTGTTAGCTTTAATACTTCAACTATCGGTGCCCCTCCATTTATTTCAGAATCTCTATGCCAACTTATCCGACACATATGAACTCAGCATACGCTCTCTTTTAGATCATGGCCATCACACCTTTCAACAAAGCCATTGATCTTCTCTGTTCAGCACCCATCCTTTTGCAAGCTCCAACATCTGCAACTCAGATTTCAGCTCTCAGTTCTCTTCACTCCCATGTCTACCACCAAGAATTCAGCCACGGGGGCAAAGGAGGCATCCCTGAAATGCAGAAGGGACACTATCTTTGGGGAATGCTCCTGCTTCAGTATTTAAGCTAATTTAGAGAAATTCTGCCCAAGAGACCACTTGAGCCAAGCCTGGTTTGACCACTTCATACAAGAAGCAGGTCTTCACCATCTCTTCCACTTGGATTCTTTGCAAGACCCAGTAAGCACCAGGAAGAGGCATGACTAGCCCTGGGGGGGCTGGGAAGCAGACTGGAAATAATTGACGAAGAGGGTAAAAAGAATCCCAATAAATTTGGAAGAATTAAGAGTGTTTAAGAGAGGCAACCTAACTTTATAACGCACATCCTTACTGAAATTGAATACCTCAAAAGTAGCATAAATAAGTTTGACTGTGGTCTGGAAGATACAAGAGATGGAATCTTCCAAAATGAATGAGGAATTTACAGACAGATTGAAAAAAAGCTCACATGTGATGAACCACTAATAATAGAAGAGGATCTGCCCTGTGAGGAGGCAATGTATATGCACCCAAGCCATTCCCATAAGATTCCAGCTTCAGCTATGTTTTTGAATGTTCAGCTTATTAGGGATGAATTAGATAATCTAATAATATTCTATGAACAATGTATGTAAGCCTTCAATATAAGTAGGCCTACCTTCTGGGGGTTTAAGACAATGCTCAGCAGAGAGGGACCTGAAGCCTAGGCCCTCTCTATTTTGTATACTATGTAATTCTACCTAATTTTGGAAGTTGTTAATATAAAAACATTTTTCTGCAAAAAATTAACAACTTCATTTGCAGCTTTATGGGTACTCGGCACTTGGAAGACTTATCAGACAGTGAAATATTCCAACTTGGATTGCTAAAATCAAAAATTTAAAAGGATCAGCTGAGCTAACTGTCCTTTCTAGAGAATACATCGCTATGATTTCTCTAAACCAAAAAAATAGAGATATTGTTTTGAGGTGAGAACCCATGGTTTATGGCTGGAGCAGGTATCATTATGAAAATTTTGTAGGCTTGATTTTAATCCCATGATCAATTCTCCTTAGACAGTCCTAATTTGGTTGAAACTTATAGGGATGCCTCTAGAATTTGACATGGGTTTGTTTTGAAACTATGGAAAACTTTTTGAGAAAGATTTTCCCTCAAAGGGGAACGTGGAAAAACATTTCCCAAGTATTTTCTCCATCTAGGAGGCATGGGGCACATTCCCCACCCTGTGGGGCACACCCCTATGGAACACTGAGTAAAAACCTTGAATAATGTGTTACCCACCTTTGCTTCAGGCATCTACATGTCTCTATCTAGATTCAACAACTACAGGTGGTAGTCTTCCACCATCAACTGTCTGCAATTTGGGATTCTAAGTTTGTCCATTATGTTTTTTATGAGCACTTCTAATTTGAGAGAGTAGAGGCCTCTGCTTCAATCAATCAACGAGATAGATTATGGAGTCCTGCCTTTCGTTTAAGCAATTTGGAAGGAAAATGAAAATCGAATCTCTAAGAAATCGTGGCTAAGGGCCAGCTGGTCAATTGGATAAATTCCTGTAAAGACAATAGCCAGTATCAATGACGGATTGGGAGTTATGCTTGTGTAATAGTTGTTAGGGCTGAATTTATCCAATCCCTGCCAAATTGCATGAAAAGGAACATTTTGGTTGGAAGTACATTTGTAATTTTTCTACCCATCAAAAAACCCAAATATAAATAATAATTGAGAAAAAAATGCTATCGGCTACTCCGTTTATATTCTTGGATTTTTTTCTTTCGCATATCCAAATGTGTTGTCAAGCATCCACTTTACAAGTTAGAGAATTAAACATATTTTTTCTTTCCATGGTGTTTTGAGAGTCATCTATCTATCCCTGTATTTCACTCATTAAATCATGAGAACTGCTCAAAATTTCAAATCAAATATTTCCATTCGATACCCTTATTCGGGCATCTGGTGGCATCCCCATTTATCCATCCATCTTGAAATTGTAAGCAGACCTCCCAAGCCACGGTGAGAAAGAGTTGAGCACCTAATAAGCATGCATTACGTTTGGGCCTCTACAACTCAAAATCAAAGTAAAAACCTTGAATTACCTTTTGTCCTCCTTTGCTTTAGGCATCTACATGTCTCCATCTAGATTCAACAACTACAGGTCGTAGTCCCCCACTGTCAATTGTCTGCTGTGTACAATCTAGGGTTTCCAATTATGTTTTTGATGAGTCCTTCTAATTTTAGAGTAGAGGCCTCTAGTTCTATCAATCAACTAGAGGCCTCTGGTTCAATCAATCAACTAGAGGCCTCCTCAAGTTCAATCAATCAACAAGATGGATTATGGAGTCCTGCCTTTCATGTTTAGGGTGTTAAGGATAAGACTCATTTGAATTTTCTCATTTTTTTTCCATGATTACGCCAAAATGCTTTTTGCCCAAATTTCAGAAACAAAAAAAAAACATAAAGTAGTAGCAATATCCACACCAGTGTCAGCCACTAATCATTACAGCCCAAAAATCGAATTGTGGAGCTTTTGCCAAAAACAATATTGAATATTAGCATAGTAATTGAAAATTTATGAAGGGAGCCCGACATATCAACGAACACTGTAAAATATTAATCCAAGACAACCCTGGAGAAAAGAGCTAAAAGAAAAAGATGATAATGGCTCTCAATTCATGGATTTAAACAATAGCAGCAACCAGGAAGGAAGAAAACAAAAAAGTGGGTGAAATAGAGAAGAAGAGTAGGTTTAAATCGCTTACCAGAGGCGGCCATGGGCCTCTATTGCCCTTTTGGAAGAAGCTCGATCGGTCAAAATATATGTAGCTTGAGTGTTACAAACCACAATTAAATGGCCAAAATCCCCTACTGGTGCTTGAATTTCAGAGTTTCGGTCCAATTTGGTTAAATCGCAAATACATAACACAAGATTGAACATAAATATTTAAGAAGAGATGGAAACAGAGGAAAGGCATGGGTGGAATTCACCCCTCCACAGGCTTACCAGCATGCATACAATCCAACCCACCCTAAGATCTGGAACCACTGGCCTCTCGGACCCTATCATTTTATTTCGAACATTAACTATAGAGATGTATATAGGCTACAAATTTTAGGATGAGGCATACTAGTAAGCGTCGAATATGCGATAGCTCTTTCCATAAGGAGAACTAACGCGTCGTGGCTTAACCGATGGTTACGAGAATAGCCGTCGCTTCACCGACGCTTGTGGCCACATTTACAAAAAAAAATGTATCCTTGTGATTTTTGGTAAGTTTAAAAATAGAAATCCACGCACCGTCGGATTTTTTCGTCAGATTTTGGATCGAAATGTAGTAGTGCTTGCACTTTTTGGGAGAGAAATATTGTTCTATTTAAGAAGTTTTCATAGATCATCAATGGTTTTCTTCATGCACTAGCTCTGTGGATGAAGTCCCCTCATACAGTAGGGACATCTAGTCTTCTCAAATTTATTCTTTTTCTTAGAACCCGAGGCTCCATCGAAAGATCTATAGTTATCATTTAGCCTTTAATTGATGTTTTTGGTCTCCTTTCCTTTGTTCTTCCCTCTTTCTTGCGCATTGTTTAAGTCTCCTACAAAGAGTGCTTGATTCTTGGAGGTCTAATTCACTCCCATTTGAACCAATTTACGTTACTCTTGTATCAAGGAATCAACAAAAGTGTCTAGAGAAGGAATATTTCAATTAGGAGTATAGTTTCTTTTGTAATGGAATGTAGAGACAAATACTGAGTACTCTAATCCAATCTTGCTCCACACTGACAACACAGGCTACTCATTTTTTCTCTCAAATCCACATTATTTGCATTATAGTACTAGTGACTTGTACATTGTAAAGAATTATTGAATAGTGTCGAAACTATTGGGATCTAGTACAATGAGCTCATTATCCAAAATATCCCCTCTAATCTCATCTTGTTTTCCAAAAAAATATTCAAGATTTTCCTAAGCTTGCTTCGAAGTCCTTAGTCCCTCAAGGTGGAACAAAAGATCTAGGGAGATGTGAGTGACTTCATCAAGCTAATTCAAAAACTTGTTCTTCTCAACATACTATTGGGGCCCAGCTTCTCTTCCCATTTTCATCCTAAATAGACCAATCCTGCACAAGGATACTTACATATCTTCCCTCCAATCAATGTAATTGAAGGGTGTAAGGATTCTAGGTACGAGAGCTAAATAATTCTCCATCTTTATGTATGTTTCTCAGTTAATTCCTCAAGAATCTACGTATGTACATGTAAATAACACTGAAAAACCAATTCAATTCACAATCAATTGTCTCTGTGGTCTAGATCAATGCAGTAGACATTGACAACTTCTTAGTTAGTTTTTGTATTATGGACTTTGAGTCCATCTGTTGAATGTGAATAAAATATTTACGAATTTTTTATTTGGAAAAAAAAAAAGATCAATGCAGTAGAAGACCAAAGAAAACAAGTGACAGATAAACTTAAAGAAGATCTGGAAATCAAATAAAACATAACAGGGTGGTAGGGTGGCGTTAGGGAAAGAAACATGCTTGTATGGGGTCAAATCCTCCTTTTAGTAGTATCTGGTAAATAGGGTCTTATAGTATCCTTTCATTAGAAGCTGATAAAACCAGGGTGTCGTAGCCTCCTTCCAGTAGTAGCTAGTAAATAGGGTGTTGTAGCATCCTTTCAATAGTAGCTGATAAAACCATGGGGTTGTATCCTCCTTCCAGTAGTTGCTGGTAAATAGGGTGTAGTACCATCCTTGTCTATAGTAGTAGGAAAAAACTATTTGTAAATACAATTTTGCAGTAATAGGAAGTATTGACAGTTTACCTAATTGGGCTTCCATGATAAATCTGTGTTCTATGTTCTTGTTGATTCTATGTGTTAATGATTAATGTTAAAAATTGGTTTTAATTAATAAAAGTTATCAATACATATTCACCCCCCCTCTCAGTATTGTCCAATATTCCAACAATTGGTATCAGATCAGGTTCCTTCACCACAACTTAACCACTGGAAGGAAGGTCATATTTAAAAACCACTATGGATCAACAAGAAGGGTTATCCACTAACAAAACTCCATTATTCACAAGAGAAAATTATGCATATTGGAGTGTGAGAATGAAGTGCCATCTAATTTCCCTTGGATGGAAGGTTTTGTCAACAACTAAAAAGGAGTATAAAATAGAAGATGAAGCACCTACAGACCCAGAGGAACTAGGCTAATATGAAGTTAATGCCAAATCCCTAAATGCAATATTGAGTGGATTGAAGAACTCTGTATTTACAAAGTTTATGGAATGTTTCGATGTATTTGTAACTTCGGAATTTATTCACTTATATTGTACCCCGATGTTCCTATCGGTAGAATCATTTGTATTTCATTGTACCCCAATGTTCCTATCGGGAGAGTCATTAATATAATAAAGTCATGCAAAGTCGATGAGGTTAACCCTCTATTGTAAGTCGGGGCAATAGTCCCCAAAATTGATTTGAGTTTATCCCTCCTTTTTGATCGGGGGGGGGGGGGAATTCCCCACAGTTGATGAGCACTAGGGTTATTAGACTCTCCCAGAGATATCGGTCCTGGTAAGTAATTATCAAGTCAAAATCTAGTATAAATAGAGAGTGAGAATCTCTATTTGTCACACACACTCACCCAGCTATGACGCATAGGTGAGAGAAGAGGAGCTCACACAAGTGAGAGATAATAGTTGTTGGAGATCATCTTTTTGTCTTTGGGTTTTAATACTTCCATTGGTGCTCATTGTATCTCTAAGGAAGTTGTGGGGTTTTCTCCTTTATGTTTTCCCTGAGGAAAATATTTGTGTCTATTGTCTCTTGTGATTGATTGTTGTGCATGTTATTCTCTCAGATAAGATCCTAAGATCATATTGCTTAAATGATAAAAATATAACATCGTATCAGAGCTAACTTGAGAAGAAGACATTATGCAGCTGCAAAAGCTAGGGGTTCTTACTTTTTGGGTCTCTCTCCACAAATCATCAGCAAAAGGAGGCTAGGATAACTCTCCATTGAAGGGTGCATCTTTCTGTTGAAGCAGAATTTTATTCTGGGCATTTTCCATTTTTTCTACTGTTATACCCAAATCTTGTCACCAACATGTGATGAGATCCTTAACCCCTATGTTTTCCCTAAATCCCAAACTTGGAGTGGAAAACTTGCTCTGGATATCAATTCTACGTGAAAAAACCTAGCATCACGCTTTCCCTTTGGCTAATGAGTGGTACCTTATTAAGCACCGCCTGAGTCCTATTACAGAAAAGCGGTGCCACCACGTATATGTTGTGTTCTTGGAGCGGTTCTCACCTAAACCATTATGTCATAAGAGAACAAAAGCGGTACCCTTGGTAAAAATTGAAAAAGAGAATATTCTTGAGGCTTCTAGATCATGATCCTCGTGTCCTCCCTTATCCCTATCAATCTAGGTTAGTTGGAGTCAAGATCCCTCTTGGTAGGATCTTAGAGCCACCTCACCCACAATTCTCTCAACTATCCCTATCCATTAAGCCTTATAAATAAAAATATCATATCCATAGTTGGTGGGGGGAGAACTTAATGGTATTGTTATGCTGTTGAATTAACTATCTAGCCCAATCCATTGGAGAGCACAAGAGAGCAAGTTGGAGCTATCAGGGATGAGGTGTTTGTCTTGTGGAGGATTTTTTCAACACTAAGGCAATGGTTGTATGCTTCTTCATTCATTTCTTAATGCAAAGCTGATTTCCCTCCCACATATCTGTTGTTTTGATCTCTCATGTATATGTTACTAGATTCCTTAGTCACTAGTATGGATGTGCAAACAATGTTATGGTATCTTTGATGTTATTGTTTTTTTAATATGTTTTTAGGTACACAGGTTCATCATCAAAGCATTATTCTAGGAGTTTACAACATTCAGGGAAGGTCTTCATCCTTTGTCGTTCACTCATTTTTTCTGGATCTGAAACATTTAGACCAGAGGAATAGCTTCTGTCCATAGAAGGTGCAATATTCCTGACTACAAATATGGTGACTCCACTAGGGAACAAAGAAAATTCAGTTGATCTGATCTTCCTTAGTCCTTGAACACTTGTCTGAATCCAGGCTCTAGTTTCTAACTTTCTTCAGTCAGATTTGGAATCTGATTTAGTGAATTTTGGTTTGAAACTTTCATATATGTTCAGATCTGAACTATTTTGACCTTATATGCTCTTTTTAACTGTCAATTCATCATTCTTTACCTTGATTTGATCAAATTTTAATTTGAAATCTCCTTCTCTTTGTGTTTTGGATACATTCAAGGAACCACACATGTGTTGTTGGCAAGAAGCAATGCCACCGCCTGAACTCTCTTAGCCATAAGCGGTGCCACCACCTAAACTCTGTTAGCCATAAGCGGTGCCACCGCCTGAACCTTGTTAGCCAGAAGTGATGCTCGTCCATAACCACTCTGTCAAGACCCCTCCAGCGCGGTGCCAGGTAGGCCTTGCTCCAGAACTTTTTTTTTTGTCATTTTTGCAAAAAGTAGAGTTTCCTTGCTTTCAGCTTTGCACTGTCAGGCTTGGTTGTTTGAATCCGAATGCTCATGGTTGAAATTTGTATGGTAAAATTGGTTTGATTGAAATAATTCAAGAGCTAAGTTAGGCTTTTTTATTATTCGTTTGCTTTCATGCTTGTTGGTTGTGATTGTGAAAGGGATTTTTGAAATCTTAGGTTTCAGTTCGATCTCTTTTTCGTTTCATTTATAAAGACTGGAAGAAAAACCATTTGCTTATCATCTTAATTTCATTTTTTCCATAGATGACTTCTTTTTTCTTTTAAAAAGAAATTTTTGTGTTGAGATTAGGTCATTATTAATACTGAGCATAGGGTACTGGATCTCTGATTAGCCTCACAAGCTTTCAGTTTCTCTTTGTTCTTTTGTCTCTCCTGCATTAGTACTATCTCATCAAGAGAAAAAATAGTGTAGTTTTAAGTTAGATCTATGTATTTTTAAAAGAAAAATAAAAAAAATAGAGTGCATATGCATGTAGAATGCTTGGTGTTTTTATTTTAGGAAAAGAGACTCTTACCCATCTGATTGATTTCAAAAAGAAAAATGAGTTTGGAATGTGTTGCTTGTCTTTGGATTTGATTTGTTCAAAGTAGTTGTTTGGGAACTTTTGGTTTTCAAAACGAAAATAAAATACTGTCTCTCCCTCTCGTAAGTAGGCATACCTCAAACGTTAAAGTGAAATATTTGCATCTACATATCTGCATGGTTTTAATTTTTCTATCAAAATTCCATGCATTCACCTAACAATCCACTTTAAAATTAACGGTAGTTATAGGATTAAAATTTACATAGCAATTTGAGTGATAGGCTAGAGATGTGTTCAAGCGTCGTTAAGCATAGGAGCTATCGTTACTCATCCGCACTACATCCCGGGACTCGCATGGTTCTTCCACGTACCATCGGTATATTGAATGGCCTTTCATGTACCCTTGAGGTATATAGATAGGTACTTCACATACTTTATTGTATATTGGAAGGCCCCTTGTGAACGGTTGTGCATTAGACAGCACTACTACCGATTTGAGCTCCCATGTACCTTGCGTATATCAGGAGACCCCACGAGGATACCTTATCTATCTGAGAAAATCCCTTTGGCCATCTTGCTTGGAGCCATACACAAAAAACAGCATTCAGGGAGATTACTACACATGTACCCTTGTGGTATATCGCGAGTGGCACCTTCTTGATAATCCCGGTGAGAGACTATCTGAACTCCTCTTGTCATTTAAATTTTCTTGTTTGGCCTATAGCTTGAGTAGGGAAATTTTTGGTGTGCTTTCTAGTTTTGAGACCCTAATTTAGATAGGAAATGTACAAACTAGATGAATTAAGACAGTCTAGAAGAGTACGGGGCTTGCCACCTAATTTTATTCCTGTTTCAGGAGAAGATCCTATGGAAGCTATTGACCAAGGAGCTGCTATGGAGGGATACCTATACATACTGTCGGGGGTGCCGGAGGACCAGCTTATGGAGGTCCTCCCTCTAAGGGGCCTAATGGTCCTAGATCGCCTGGCGGCTTTCCTCATGGTCCTGGTGGTCCTGGGGGGCTATTGGCTTCCCTCCTAATGGTCCCGAAGGGTCTGGTGGCCCTCCTTCTAGTGGTTTCGGTGGCTATGGAGGTTTACCTCTAAGGGGTCCTGGAGGGTCTTGTGGTCCTCCTCCTAGTGGTCCAGTTGGTCTTGGTGGTCCCAATAGTCCTGGTGGTCCCGGAGGCCCTGAAGGTCCTCCTCTTGGAGGCTCCGATGGTCCTAATGGTCCCGATTCTGGAAATCAACCCCCTACGGCTGGATCTTCTGACGGTTATTCATCAAAACAACCTATCTATCAGTCTACTTACAGTCCTACTGGTACTTATATGCCCTATCAATGCTATCAGTACATACAACCTAATCGCCAGTTACCTTTCCTAGAAACTCTGGACTTTCCTGATTTGTCTAAGTTGATTAATGATCCCATTCGACATAACCCCTTGTGGCCTCCCATTCCGGTAAATTTACCATCGAACATCCCAAATTTTGACGGGAAGCAAGGAGATGATCCAAAAAATCATGTCATTACATTCCATTTATGGTGTTCTTCGAAATCCCTAATGGATGATTCAGTTCGTTTAAGACTCTTCCAGCGAACTTTGACCGGTACCACTGCGAAATGGTACATTGAACTTCCGCAACATTTGTTTGTGGATTTTGGTTCTTTGGAAACTGTCTTTCTTACACACTTCTCGCTTCCTATCCATTATGAAATGGGTACATATATCTTCAAGTCTCTATGATAGAACACCTCCACCAGATATCAGATCATATCCATGAGTGGAGAAGGCGGAGAAGACTTATTAAGGCTCCTATCCCGAATCAATTGTTAGTTGATTGTTTTACTAAATCTTAGTTGCCTCAAATTTCCTGATATGTGGCTATGGACGGTATGGTTACCGAAGAGAAAACCATTAGTTGAGCCTAGTATTTGGACTTGGTATATTTCCAATCTAGAACATTGTATGACTTGATCCCTCAAGCTCCTCGCCCAATCACTGATCCTGCAAATACACCAACAGAAACCCTTGTTGATGGGATTGTTGGTTCAATTCAATCCCCGCAAATATCAAAGTTTACCAAGAAACCCCAAACTCCCACCCCTAATCCTTCAACTCCTAAGGTTTCCACCGAGGTGAATTCCATTCAGAGTACTCAAACACCCAGCAGCAATAAAAAGAAAGGTAAAGCTAAAAACAAAAAATATGGAAACTAGCAGGAGAATCCAAAACCAACCATCAATGAGAATGACAAAGGGAAAAGAAAATAAAAATATCCATGTCTTCTATGTGGAGGTGACCACTTCATGAAAGAGTGTCCTCGTCATGAACAAATCAATCAATTTCTAAAAACTAATTCCCCACCAATAGTTCTCACGGATCTTTTCCCCTCTCAACAACAGCTGATAGACCACATGTCTAATCAGGGAAATCCTAGTTCTTCAAAGTAAATTCACATGATGTCCTCGGACACTATTAGTTTGCAAAATCGAATTCAGAATTATGACAAACCCACAGACAAGAAAGAAGACAATTCTTCTTCAGGAAAATCTCCCTCTAGTAGTTCTCCTGAGTCCTCGTCTACTGCTCCCCTAACCATCAAGAAACCTAATCTCAACATGGTTTTTCATCCACCCAAGAGTACTCTTAGGAAGGCCATTTTTAATCCTAATTCCCGAGCTGCTCAATTCTATAACATAGTTGAAGATCTTTCGCAAGCACCATGTGCAATGTCTACCTTGGAAGTACTCCAAAGTTGTCCAACGCAACGCAATTTTTTTTTAACTGCGTTAGGAGCTTTAGACCCGGACAACACTAATTTGATTCACTTTAATGTCAAGAACTATAAGTCTACACTACCTCACAAACTCACTTTCCAAATCATAACGAAAGTAGTCGGAAAGGTCTTTAGAACTGTCTTAGACGAAAGAGCTTCAACTTCAATTTTGTCCCTATCTTGTTGGAAAGCTATTGGCTCTCCCTATCTTGTAACATCACTGATGACTTTGAAAGCCTTTGATGGACGAGGTTTCCAACCCCATGGTCTCATACTAGCCCTTTTATTTGATCTTGGGGGAAAAACTGTTTCTATTCAAGTTGAAGTAGTGGACGCCCCGTTAGATGACAACCTCCTATTAGGAAGAAATTGGTTTTACGCCATGACTGTTGTCGTTTTGATGGTATTTCGAACTGTCCAATTTCCACATCTGGGGAGGATTATAACCATTGACTAGCTCGATTTCTGTACACCAGATGTTACTACCTCTATGGCTAATAACATCCCTATGTTAGGCCAATTCCCTCCTCCTTACTAGTTGATTGGGGTAGGCATGCTGAAGGATTCTTCCCTTACGGGGATTTTGTGTCATACCCTCCTAACACAGACACGGCGATAGTAAATATGATTTCTTCAGTTGATTATGATCCAAAGGGAAAACAAATTGTTCATTCCACCTCGTTGAGTTCGCATGAAGTAATGGATGATGTTATCCAAACCCTTTTCGACTACCACGCTAATGACCATCATCTGGTGGCTTTGGACCCTTACCACCTACCCTACTGGTTAGAACCCTCTCTTCCTATTCTGGATTATCTCTCCCAGACTTCTCCTTCTGATGATTCCATTATGGAGATCATGATTACGAATGAGCCTATATGGGAGGATCATCATCATAGATCCTCGTTCCTCCCCAACACCAGTTCAGTAGACCATGATTTTGCATCCCTTTTTTCTATTGATATTGTCAAGACACCTCAAACTCCTATATTGTTGTAGAACATAGATTCTGAAGGAAACCTATGAAAAATCACTCAAAAAAATCCAATTGACATATCAACCAAGCCTGGCACCCTTGAGCATGTTCATGTTGGGTAGAACTGCTCCGCAGAAGAATCTGAAGCATACATAGCACTTTTCAAAGAATTCCGAGATGTTTTTTCCTGGTCCTATGAAGAAATGTCGGGGATAGACCCATCCATTGTGGTTCAAGAAATAAAAACCTATCCCACTGCAAAACCCGTCAGGAAAAAACTAAGACAATTCCATCCATGGAAAGTCGCAGTTATCAAAGCTTAAATAGAAAATCTTCTAAAATCAGGTTTTATTTATCCCATACCCCTAAAGAAATGGGTATCGAACGTCATCCCTATCAATAAAAAGTAGGGCGCCATTAGAGTCTACATCGATTTCAGAGATTTGAACAAAGCTTGTCCCAAAGACAACTTTCCCACTCCGCATATCGACCAGATTATCGACAACTATGCCAGAAGTGTCATCTTTTCATTTATGGATTCCTTTTTGGGTTATAATCAGATTGATATTTTACGGACCGATCAGCACAAGAAAGCATTTATTTTCCCATGGGGAACCTTTGCATACAGGAAGTTACCATTCATCCTGAAAAACGTTGGAGCCACTTTCTAGAGTGTTATGTCCTATGCGTTTCATGATATAAAACATATTATTGAACACGGTACCTTGACAACCTCCCAGCTCATTCACAATGATGGGAGGACCACCCTAGTCATCTTAGAGACATTTTTCTAAGATTTCGTCATTATAACATATGGCTCAATCCTCATAAATGTGGTTTTTGCATTGAGATGGGACTCCTGTTAGGTTTTTTGGTTTCTAAGGATGGCATCTAGATAGATCCATTGAAAACTGCCGCTATTCTAGCTCTACCAGCCCCAACCAACCTTCTAGAACTCCAAAGTTTGCAAGGGAAGGAAAACTTCCTCCACCATTTCATGTGCAATTTTGCAGAGAAAACACACGGTTATATGCATCTCCTTAAGCACACTTCTTTATTTTGAGATGACCAAACCGAAAGAGCCTTTGATAATCTCAAACACATTCTGGTTCACTCACCTGTGATACACCCCCCAGATTATTCAAAGGATTTTCTCTTATACATCGCTGCCTCCACTACTACCATCACTATGGTTTTGTTGCAAGACAATCTCGACAGTCAGGAGAACGTGATATAATATGCTAGTAAGAATCTCATGGATTTTGAAACTCGAAACTCATGTGTGGAGAAATAAGCATTGGCCACGGTCATTGCTGTTCAAAAATTTCGTCACTACATTTTTCTCCGCACAACCACCGTATTGGCAGACCAGAACCCTATGTATTACATCCTGACTTGTCAAGTGCTCGAGGGAAAGTATTCCCGATGGATAGTCATCCTACAAGAGTTTGATCTAGAATTTGCCAAAGCTACATCAAAGAAATCCTTGGTCTTTGCTAAGCTGTTGTGTTATCTTCCCTGTGCTTCAACGAAATCTGAGCCCAGTGATTCATTCTTGGATGAATTGTTGTTCCTGATAAGAGCTACTGACCCATGGTATGGATATTTGCTCATTTATCGCAAGACACAAATATTTCATCCCACTCTATCCCATGACAATCGCCACCGTATCTGTCACCATGCAAAATACTACCTCATCTTGAATGACACTTTGTACAGACGTGGTATCGATTACATTCTCCGGTGATGCCTTACCCACGAGGAAGCTAAACAAGTTTTGAATGATTTCCACTCTGGAGCATGTGGCAGTCATTTATTTGGGATGGATACAAGCCAGAAAATCCTTCACGCTGACTATTTCTGGCCTTCAGTCTTTAAAGATTGTGACGAGGCTATTAAGAAATGTGCACCCTATCAACATTTATATCTGAAAAAGCGCACCCATCCTTCTCTGTTACACCCCATCATTGTCATTGGCCCTTTCACCAATTACATGATCGATTATATGCATTGTAAGCCTACCTTAGTCGGGGGGCATGGTTACATCATCGTAGCCATTGATTATTGTACAAAATGGGTTGAGGCTATGCCTACATATGCAGAGGATGGTAAGACTTTCGCTCTCTTCCTGTTCAATCATGTGATAGCAAGATTCAAATTCCTTCATTACATAGTCACTGATCATGGATCACATTTCCGTAATCAAATGATGGAGGAATTAAGTGCCAAGCTAGGTTTTTGTCATGAAAACTCTAAGCCCTATTATCTGCAAGCTAATGGTCAAGTCGAGGCCATTAACAAATTTTTTAAAACAATGCTATGTCAGATGGTTGGAGACCATAAATCCAACTGAAACCATATTCTTTTCTTCACTCTTCGGGCTTACATGACTTTGGTGAAAACAACTACTGGTTTTACACCTTTCCATCTTGTCTATGGGCTAGAAGTTGTGTTGTCGATTCAATGTCAGATTCCATCCTTGAAACTCAAACTTCTCCCAGACACTTCCGTAGAGGAAGAAATATTTCTCTACTTAAACAACCTTGATGAAACTAGAAGAGATGATGCCTTAGCCAATGAGGCACACAAGAAACACGTCAAGGCATAGTATGACAAGTCTTACTAACCTCGTGCCTTTAACGAAGATGACCTAGATTTGAATTATGATCAGAGATATGACAAATTAGGGAAAGGGAAGTTTGAATTCATGTGGTACAGTCCTTTCATTATTTCCAAAGTTTTAGATAAAGGAGCCTACGATCTCGTGGACCATGATGGAATCCCCTTAGGAAAACCTCGCAATGGGTTGTACCTAAAGAGGTGCTATGCCTAGATATTTCTTATGTAGTACCTTGTATATATGTCTATTACTTGAATTTTAGTGTGCTTAAGTATTTTCAATATGGTTTTGAGTTTAGTGTTCGTATCTATTTATACGATGTTTTGGTCATGCAGAGCAGATGGCTTTCTATGGATTCACTGATGGTGCTTTCTGCCACACCTTGAATCTTGCCTCAGTTGCTTGGGTTCTCTATTCCCTAGCTTATTATTTGTTCAATTCATGAGCAGTTTGTATTGGTCTTGATACCAACAATATTGCTGAGTATCAAGTAGTCATAGGTCTCCTGACTGAAGCTGCCTCCCAAGATGTTCGTAACTTGGTAGTCTTGATGGAATCACAACTAGTGGTTTGTCATTTAAACCATTTCTATACCATTAGGAATCCCATGCTTCTCCATCTCTTCCAGAGGGTACGTTTATTAGAGAGGTCATTTTGAAGCTATTACCTATAGGCATATCCATAGGGAAGATAATGCAGTTGCCAACTCATTAGAAAATTACATCCTAGACTGGCATATTGCCCATTCATGACATGAAAATCAAACATGGTTCACTATAAATCAACTATAAAAGACACATAAAACTCATATAAAATGCATTCACCATTTGAGACATATAAACACCCAAGTAGAAGTCTGTATATATATATGTGTGTGTGTGTGTGTGTGTGTGTGTGTGTGTGTATAAACATGTTTTACAAAAAATAGGTCACGAGACCTCATCTGAAGCGCTCAGGATTTCAAGTAAAAAATCATCATACAAAAATCTTGAAGCTATCTATCAACTTTCAATGTATACATCATGTATCCCATCATCTAATGATGCTCATGGTAACACATAACCGCCCGGGATACTCGATGTAGTAGTCTACTGAAACAACCTGGTACTCCCACAGTAGTCCTCCGGTAGCTCAATGGGAGGTCATCGATTGAGGAATCTGGGATGTCTAGAGTCAACCTCTCAAGGTTCTCCTCTAGCCGCCTTGTCACATCATCGCCCTATGGTACAAAATGGGCTCCGTCTCTCTTGTCTAGTGGGGAGGATCCCCCAAGTCTTGCTGCTCCAGCATCTGCATGAAGACATTCAAGTCTCATTACTACACATAAAATATATAAAACATCAAAACATAAAAACACAATTGCCATTTTAGGGTTTTTGTTTCTTACCAATATCACCCCACTGTCCACCAAGTGGGAGCAGTAGGTCAAGGTCACCACTGAATTCAGTTCCTGCATATGCATAGTCCTCCACCATGAGGAGTTGATCTCTCAACCATCGGAAGAACGGGTCATCGAACCTCACCTTGCCTCTACTCGCTCCTATGTGGGCATTGATCCAGACCCATCTCAGGATGCGAGGGTATCGCGCCCTCAACTCTATGAACACCACCTTGGGTCTCATCTGGGGAACCCGCTTGAAAAATAAACACGCTAGAATGGAACCGAAAAGAAACTGCCTCATCTCCCCCTACCGACACTTGGTCAGTTGATCTTTGAAAATCGAAAGTAGAGCCTCCGCCCAGTTGAAAACTGTGGGTGCCATGGCCTCTATAGCATAGGGCATATGCGCTCTAGATTCCTGATGTACCCCTCAGCTTCCCACCATTATTTGTATGGTAAACAAAACTATCATTAGAGGGCCATCCACCACTACTTTTATGGGAATTTTCTTCCTCGATGTCCTGGTCCCAGGAATACAATGACAATTTATCAACTCTTGGGTAGTGATGTCCCCTCCACGGGAACCAACAAAAGATATGGGAGCACCCCATCTCTATAGGCCTATCAGGAAGTAGATATCCTCTACGTCAATTATCAATACATGAGCACCCACCTCGAAATACTATTGCTCCAGATTCCACATCTAGAGGATATGCTCTAATAGGCGCTCATGCGACACCATGCTGGGTGTGCAGAAAAAATTTATAATACCATAGTCTCTCAGCATGGCTATACAACCCACGTTTCGTTCAGCAAATGCATTATCATTGTCATGTTGCCTCTCTTTCCATATGACCATTTTTTATCAATTAGAACCTGTAAAAAACCATCACAAGGCCCATTAGAAACATCATCAACCATTCAAATCATCAAATTTGAGATAATTTGCCTTATGCATGTATTTTTATTTACCCACGACCGGCACTGCATGTGTCCCATTGAGGACATGCAGTAGCGCTACCTGCGTCAAGCATTTTAGGCACGGTTCTAGCAGGGTACAACTTATCTTGCAAGGGATAAGAGCGGTGCCCACATCCATGGTTTTAGGGCTTCCCCAATATGCCCAAAACACCACAAATAATAAAAAATGAAAGCATGAAATGAAAGAGCAGGGTTTAAGCTATTACCTAGAACTGACGATGCGTAAATCCGATGGTAGATGCTCCCAGAATTAGCAGTTGAAAATATGGCCAAGAAAATGCTCCAAAGGCTCTCCACTATGGGTAAATGGTAAAATGTTTTGTTTTTTACTATATAGATACCTTTTATAAGAATTTTATGTTTTGGCATGTCATAGTTTTTGAAAATCTATCAGTCATGATCCTTTAATGTCATCATTTGATAATTTTAATAGTTGTTTTTTAATTCATTTTAGGACAAAGAGCGATAGCAGTAAAAGTTTTGGGAGTTTGTTTTTGACTTTTTCGCACTACCATGAAACAAAAAAAGTCTTTAAGCATTTATTGCAACACTTTGGTCATGCTATCAAAACTTAGCATCAAAGTTTCGAGTCCTTTTCTAATTCTTTTTATACTTGTAAAATCACTCATTATGAAAAGTGACCTAGTGGAGTCTTCTTTAAACTCTGTTCGGGCTCCTTAAATACGAAAAGATTGTCAAGTGATCATGTATTCTTCATGCTCGTTAAAACACTTGAAGAGCCATTCATCTAATGGTAGGTTATCACTTTTTCGGTTCAGATGAACTATTATACAAAAAAGGACCCTATGGAGTCTTCTTCCATGGTCATTCAGACTCTCTAAACATGAACGATACCAAGTTAACTTTCATTGGACTCGTTAAATTAAACATTGGGAGACCCTCTTTTGGGAATGAACCCCTCCTCTCTCAGGTTCGGAAAACATATGAGTTTGGACTTGTCTTCAAATGAGCTATAATGAGTGTTTGTTACCCTCTTTGAACTCATAAAAATGAAAAAAGGCACTCATCAACCATGATGGAGAAAATGGGAAGGGAATCATTTTGTAAATAAATGGCAGTTTTTGTCATTACCTTTGAACATGGCACTTGCCTGCATATCATTTCAGTCAATCGGGTATTCAGCTGATTTCCATGACGATCCACTTTCATGAGTCATGTCACTTCTTTGAGTCTTTCAAAAGAATCCATTGTCCACCATCACATTGTGTGTTTGTCTGGTTCAGTCATGCTGCCAAGTCTTTTGTCATGTCTCCCAATGTTTAAAGGGAAGTTGAAGAAGTTTACCTCTATAGTCAAAATAGTCTCTGTGTCAGTGTTTTTGAGTCAATCTTATGGTTACCTCATTCACATCATTCCAGAACTTTGTTATGAGTTTCGTGTCATTGATGTGGGATTCATCATGGCCCTCCTTCAACGAGACTATTCCTATCGACATCAACTCATTATCCAGGAAATAGTCTTAGAAACAAATTTAGTGCCTTAAGATCTGTATGCCTCAATGATAGATTCTCTCACTCTCGACATAGGTTCACATCATTGACCTTTGATCGATAGAATCGAATGGGTGTTTGACATCAAGACATCTATTCACACTCAGTAGATTGTACTAGGTTACCTCCGCTATTTTCAGAAAAAGAGTACATTGCACAACTCACCTTGAAGAGGCCCATATTTCTATCCAATCAGATCTGAAAAACTCCAAGTTTTTAAAATTAGGGTTTCTATGACAAACCCTAGATCGGCCAGCTCTGGAACCAGGACAGAAACCTCAAATCAGTAAGATCTAATCTTTTTCTATTTACAGTTTGGGTTCTCATTTCAAGATGACTAATCACACTAGCATGATGACAAGCTTGGTGAAGCTGAAAAATTCCAAGCATGGAAGTTTAGGATTTCACTGGTTCTTGAAGAAAATGAATTGGACACCTACATAAGTGGAGAGGCTCCAGTTCTAGAGGAAGATGAGGCTAAAATCCTTAGACAAGAAAAACTTTGTCAAGGCCAAGAAGATCGTTGCTGATTCAATCAAGGATCACCTTATACCACAAGTGTTTTCCCTAAAGACACCTAAATAGATGTTTGATTCCTTGACCAAGATATTTGAAGGGAAGAACATAAATCAGAAGATGACTTTGAGAAACCAGTTGAAGAATGAGAAGATCCACAATGTAGTGACCATACAGTTATACTTTACAAGGGTCTCTCAAATCAAAGAACAACTTGAAGTAGTAGAAGAAGAAGTGGAGAATGTAGAAGTTGTGATAACCATCTTGAATGGCCTCAGAGGATCATGGGATTCATTCATTCAAGGAATGCGTGCCAAAAGGAAGTGATTACTTTCAGCAAACTCTGGGAAGAGCACACACAAGATGAAGCTTGACCCATAATAAGAGAAGAGAATATGGGAGCAACTAAAGATCAAGCGCTCACGATTCAAATAAGATCCCTCAAGCAATGAGGAATATGAAGAAATTATTCTTGAAGAACCTCTTATACATATTAAGCATTTGGATAAGAAATGATGTTGTTATGAATGAAGAAGATGATGAAGCTAAAAGAAGGAGTCTACCCACGAAGCAAATGAAGATAATTATTCAATTGTCATTTCATGATATTGTTTTGTTATGCATTTGTTTATATACAGTTGATGTATTATGCATGATAATATGTTTTCATTAATGACAGTATACTACTAATATGCATGTGATGGGTAAGTATGCCATGGTGCTATACAACTCTCCTTTGCTACTTATCTAGAATGAAACCTCTTTGCTGACATATTGGATTAGTGCACAATCTTAATGATTTCTTGGTAGAGATGGAAGGAATCTAGAAAGTTTATGTGAGATATGGATGAATGTTGTATTGGCTAAAATAGTTGCATGATTATATCTTTATGCATAAGAATTTTCCATTGTGAACATGCCTTATGAAATGCTTCTAACCATACAACTGGTGCATTTGAATTGTTGGAAAGATCACATACAATAACCTATGAGAAAATAAGGATGAGACTCATTCTGAAGAACAAGTGATGACAATTCAAGAAATAATCCAAAATGAAGAATAGTATGACAAGACTTCAACAGGCCTCAGACATAGTGCAGTTATGTTACACTGTTGAGTGACATCATTGATGCAGAACCTTCCAGCTATGAAGAAGAACCCAAGAATAAAGGGAAGGAGAGTACCAGTGTCAAGAAGAATGATGGAGTATTGATACCTGAAGGGAAGTCTGTAGTATATTCCATATGGATCTACACGATCCAACATGCAGTAGATGGCAATATCATGGGATACAAGGAAATATTTGTAGCACGAGGCTTCTCAGGGAAAGAAGGCATAGACTACGAAGAGACATTTGCAGCCATTGGAAGATAAGACACATGACAAGAATATTAATGTGTACAAATTAAAGAAGGCCTTTTACAAGCTCAGAAGACACCCATGGATAACACATACATAAGGATCTTGAAGATCACCTAGAGTGATGAAGATCCTATCCTTTGCTACAAGGTTGAAGATGAAATCCTATAGAGGATGACAAGCTCACATATGGGTGTGAGAAGAACATTTTCAAGATAGAGGATCTTGGTATCCAGTGATCCTAGATGGATACATAAAATATTAGTAGAAAAGGAAGCTACTTGCTACTCTAGCACATAATACATAGAGTACGAAAGGTACATGGAGAATGATGCTCCTTTTCAGAGGGAGTGACTGCAGAATATCTTGCGGTTTGACATGGTATGATAGGATGGAAAACTTACTGATGGATCTAGGCTTTACTGAGAGTAAAGAGGATTCCATCCATTACTTCAAGGTTGAAGGCGGAAGACCTGTGATGCTCCTGTTATATGTCGATTAATTGTTCTTGAAATAAAAGAGGAACTCATTAAATTTGCAATAAGGATACTTACTTCTGAGTTCAAGATGAAGGACTTGGATACGATGCACTACTTTCTAGGCATGGAGGTGTGGCAGAATGTGGATGGAACCCCCCTGGGACAAGGGAAGTATGCAATAGATATCCTAAAGAGGTTCGAGATGATGGACTAGAAGGCCATGGCCACACCTATGGCATCAAACCTAAAGTTATTGAGTGATGCTTCATCAAAGACGGTTGATGCCATGATGTATCGTCATATGATTTGATCCTTTATGTACCTGACAAATACGAGACCAGATATTTGATTTTCTATGAACACATCGATACATGTTCACCTGATTGTTATGAAGCATATTCTGAGGTACCTGAAGGGTATAGTTGACTATGGGCTCAAGTATGAAGAGAATCAAAAAATTAACATGGAGGATTATGTAGATTTGGATTGGGCAAGCAGTGCCATTGATAGGAAGAGAACTTAGAGGTGTTTCTTCAGTATGAGATCAGGTGTGATCTATTGCTTTAGTAGGAAGGAGTCTTACATGGCACTGAGAAAAGAGCAGTGCAACTAGAGTATGTGATCTAGATTGATATCTCTCAAAAGAGGGAGTTCTAGCATAGCCGATGAGATAGGTTGTCTGAGCATAAAATCCTGGTGAAGCTCGTAGGTTGCTCATACATAAACGGTCTTGTAGGTTGTCCTCGGATGTAATCAGTCCTAGCAAATCTCACAGGTTATCCTTGGACGTAATCAGCTCTGATGCGATTCTATGCTAGAAATGGCCAGAGTGAATTTTGAGTACATCAGATCGAGGTTCCTTCCAAGGGGAAGTGATGAGTCCATGACATGGGGACTTCAGTTAGTGAACCTCTCACATCGCACATGCGATCATGGGATATTAAAGAATACCCTTAATTTCAAGAGATATTGACCCAAGCCCTTTTTTTTGAAACCCCCTCCCAATAATTAAAACCTCCTCCCCACCCCTTTTTATAGCTCAATCCTTATAAACCACCCTACCCACCCCCACCTTAAACCCCTCATCCCCCCAATACCTGCAATATATTGGTTTGATTTTTGATCAATTTAAAACCCATGGTATGAACTAATGTGATAGGATATTGGCCAACAAGTGAATCCCCTATGGTCCATGATGCCTTCTGACATGGGGGTGGGTGGGGCCTCCCATGGTCAGATGTAAGTGTAGAGCCCTTTTGACATGGTGGTAGGTGGGGCCTCCCATGGTCAGATGTAAGTGCATATCCCTTTTGACATGGTGGTAGGCGGGGCCTCCCATGGTCAGATGTAAGTGTAGAGCCCTTCTGACATGGTGATAGGATTGGTTCCTTCCATGGTCAGATGTAAGTGTAGGGCCTTTCCTCGGATGGTAGATACCATGCTAGACAATGTAAGTGTTGATCCTTTCTGACTACATCATATCTAAGTGTTGGGCCTCTTTTACTGGGTCATATGTAATTGATCGGCCTTTCCTTGGATGGTAGATACCATGATGGAGGATGTAAGTGTTAGGCCTTTCCTCGAATGGTATATGGTGTGTCCTACCATGCCATAGGATGTAAGTGTTGGGCCTTTCGGACTGGGTCAGATGTAAGTGCTAGGCCTTTCCTTATATGGTAGATACAATGCTGGAGGATGTAAGTGTTGGTCCTTTCCTCAGATGGTAGATGGTGTGTCCTACAATGCTAGAGGATGTAAGTGTTGGTCCTTTCCTCAGATGGTAGATACCATGCCAGAGGATGTAAGTGTTGGGCCTTTCCTCAGATGGTAGATACCATGCTGGAGGATGTAAGTGCTGGGCCTTTCTAACTCAGTCAAATGTAAGTGCTAGGCCTTTCTAACTGGGTCAAATGTAAGTGTTGGTCCTTTCTAACGTGGTGATAGGCTGGGCCTGCCATGGTCAGATGTGAGTGTTGGGCATGCCTTTCTGACATGGAAGTTGGATTTTTCCCTCCCATGGTCAGATGTGAGTGTTGGGTGGGCCTTTCTGACATGGATGTTGGATGTGTTCCTCCCATGGTTAGATATAAGTGTTGAAGAAGATGAACACCTACATGGAGGATAGGCCTACAACCAGCATGAAAAAGGGTTGGCTCTGTAGAAATTCATGTGACAAGTAGAATTGAGAGATAGCACCATTTGATCGAGATAGCGGAGCAGTGATGATGATGATCTAGTGATGATCCAGATTTGATGATGATCTAGTGATGATCCAGCTTTGCTGATGATCCAGTGATGATCCAAATTTGATGATGATCTAGAGAAGAAGACTTGTGCTGATGAATTGTGTCAAGAGAATACCTTCCTAGTTAAGAGGGAGTGTTGATGTGTTTGTAACTTCAAAATGTATTCACTTATATTGTACCCTGATGTTCCTATCGGGAGAATCATTTGTATTTCATTGTAACCCAATGTTCCTATTGGGAGAGTCATTAATATAATAAATTAATTTAAATTCAATGAGGTTAACCCTGCATTGTAATTCAAGGAAATAGTCCCCACAATTGATTTGAGGTTAACCTTCCTTGTTGATCGGGGGGGAGTCCCCACAGTTGAAGGGCACTAGGGTTATTAGACTCTCCTAGAGATGTCATCCCTGGTAAGTAATTGTCAAGTCAAAAACTAGTATAAATAGAGAGTGAGACTCTCTACTTGTCACACATAATCACGCAACTATAGTGCATAGGTGACAGAAGAGGAGCTCACACAAGTGAGAGAGAGAACAACTGTTGGAGATCATCTTTTTGTCTTTGGGTTTTACTACTACCATTGGTGCTCATTCTATCTCTGAGAAAGTTGTGCAGTTTTCTCCTTTTTGGTTTCCCTGAGGAAAATCATTGTGTCTATTGTCTCTTGTGATTGATTGTTGTGCATGTTATTCTCCTAGATAATATCCTAAGATCATATTGCTTAAATGATAAAAATCTAACACGATACAAGACTGCCAAACAATCCTACGATAAGTTAAATATTATCTATGAAGGGGAATCTAAAGTCAAACAATACAAGCTTCAGACATATAAAGGGTAGTTTGAGAGTCTTAAAATGAAAGAAGAAGAAAATATTGGGGAATACCTTCTAAGAGTATATGAGGTTGGCAATGCTATTAGAGGTCTTAGAGGAAAATTAAAATAAAGAGAAGTGGTTAACAAGGTACTAAGAACATTGCAATCAAGTATGACTCAAAAGTATCCACCCTATAAGAATGAGATGGTCTTGACCTTGTGACAGTAGATGAACTACATGGAATCCTCACTGGATATGAGATGAGAATAGGACTGAACGAATCTTCAAGAAAATATGCAGCATTTAAAGCCATATCCAAGAAACAATTAGAGAACCTAGATGATGAAGAAGCCCTCTTCATCAAAAAAATTGAGAAAGGTACTGGGAAATATAAAGGAAATATACCCTTTAAATATTTTAACCATGGAATAATTAGACATTTTGCCAATAAGTGTCCTTACCCAAAACAAGAGGAGAGTGATCATGAAGAATATTGTTGCAATAAGTGTAAGGCCATGGTAAGAATAAGTTTAAGAAAAAGAAGGAAAAATATATTCCAAAGAAGATAGTGACAATGAAAGTAAAGATGCAGAAATCCTATTCATGGGAATAGATACTCAAACTTAGAATGGTGAATCATATGAAGAATCATAAGTGGACCTAGAGGCTCAATACATGGATGGTGTTGATGAAATTGAAAAATATAGAAGAAAGAACAACGTTTTGAAAGAAAAACTATCAAAGTACCAAGAAGTAACAAATCAAATTATTATTGAATTAAAGAACCAAAGTTAAGAGGCCAAGAATATTGAAGAGGACCTAGTAGTGCAGCTAAGGAAGAGATTACAAGATTCTAAAAAACTTAAAAAAGGGATTATTCAATTTAGACAAGGGGTTAATGAATATCTTGATGTATTTGTAACTTCAGAATGTATTCACTTGTATATCTTATGTATTGTACCCTGATGTTTATTCTGGGAAGTATCTGTAATGTAATTGAGTCATGTCATGCCCCGATGTTCCGATCGGGAGATTCAATAATGAAATAATTCATGTAAAGTCATTGAGGTTAACCCTCCTTGTTGATCGGAGGCAAAAGTCCCCACAGTTGTGGGGCACTAAGGTTATTAGACTCTGCTAGAGATGTCAGATCTAGTAAGTAATTGTTAAGTGGGGCTGACATGTTAAAGTCGACATTAAGTGAATGGAAGAATATAAATAGAGAGTGAGACTCTATATTTATCACACACACACTCACTCATTGGGGTGCATGAGTGAGAGAGAAGTAGCTCTCCCAAGTGAGAGAGAGAGAGAGAGAGAGAGAGAAGTTGTGGAGATCATCTTTATTTTTTTGGGTTTTACTACTGCCATTGGTGCTCATTCTATCTCTGAGGAAGTTGTGGGGTTTTCTCCTTTATGGTTTCCCTAAGGAAAATTCTTTGTCTCTCTTTTCTCTTGTGTTTAATTGCTGTGCATGTTATTCTCTCAAATAAGATCCTAAGATCATAATGCTAGCTTGAAATATGATAAAAATCTAACATGGTATCAGAGCTAACCTGAGAAGAAGACATTGTGCAGCTATAGAATCTAGGGATTCTTAATTTTTGGGTCTCTCTCCACAATACATTAGCAAAAGTATGCTAGGTTGACACTTCATTGAAGGGTTCATCTTTCTATCGAAGCGAAATTCGATTCCAGACATTTTCAGTTTTTGGTGCTAGAAATTAGGGCTTCTTACAGAAGAGGAATTTTTGAGTGAGCCTGGCATAGGATTTCTCTCCTCATCAAAATAGAATTTTAGAGACCTAGGTCGAGATTTTTGGTTGGGTGAAACTCCGAGAAAGTCAAACCCTAGTTTGACTCCAAGCCGAAAAACCCCGAAAATACTAAAACTGATACAGTTTGGTACATTCGCTATATCTTGGGATTGGAGAAGTATCAGGTGCTGAAACTTACACAAGACAAACCGAAAATGCTGATTTACACTATGTACAAATTTCAGCCTCATATTCACTATATTATAGGAGATATGATCCCTCAAAGTTAGGGTTCCAGCCTCTTCCAAGATTCACCCCTAAATAGGACACCTGGGGAGAATTGCTATATCTTGGGATACAAAGGTCCAAATTAAATTTATGTAGATGTTCCAAAAATTGCACGGACTTTAATTTATTTTTTCCAAGTTTTAGACCCAGAGGATGAAACAGTGACACCTGGAAGTCCGTACACCTTCGCTATGTTGAACAGTCCTTAAACAGGTCACCTTGGGAAAATGCTCATAAGTCCCAATTGGTGAAACCAATTCTGATGAAACCTATGGTGTTGGAACAGAGACAGGTGAGGCTACCTTAGTGCGACATTTTAGACATAAAGGAGTAGTAATTTTGGACATACCATAGAAACAGTATCAGGAATTTCTGCATAAGAAATTGGTAAACTAGGGATTCCTATTCCGGGAGCTTCCCTCCACTATTTTTAGAAAAGGAGTACATTGGACAGCTCACCTTGAAGATATCTATCTTTATATCCAATCATATCTAAAAGATTCCAAGTTTTGAAAATTAGGGTTTCTCTGACAACCCTAGATCAGCCAGCTTCGAAACTAGGACGGACACCTCAAATCGATAAGATCTAACCTTTTTCTATTTTCATTTGAGGTTCTCATTTCAAAGTGATCTATCACATCAGCTTGATGATAAGCTGGGTGAAGTTGAAAACTTCCAAGCATGGAAGTATATGATCTCTCTGAAGAAAATGAATTGGATACCTACATTAGTAGAGAGGTTCCAGTTCCAGAGGGAGATGAGGCTCAAATCCTTACACAAGAAGAACTTGGTCAAGGCCAAGAAGATCATTGTTGATTCAATTACAGATCAACTTGTATCACAAGTGTCTTCCCTAAAGACACCGAAAGAGATGTTTGATTCCTTAACCAAGCTATTGGAAGGGAAGAACATAAATCAGAATATAACCTTAAGAAACCAATTGAAGAATGTGAAGATCCAGAATGCAGAGACCATACAATCATACTTTACAAGGGTCTCTCAAATCAAAGAACAACTTGTAACAGTAGAAGAAGAAGTGGAGAATGCAGAAGTGGTGATAGCCACCTTGAACGGCCTCCCATAATCATGAGATTCATTCATGCAAGGAATGTGTGCCATAAGGAAGTGATTACTTTTAGCAGACTCTGGGAAGAGCACACATAAGAAGAAGAAGCTCCAATCATAATAATAGAAGAAAAGATGGGAGCAACTAAATATCAAGCTCTCACCATCCAAAGAAGATCCCTCAAGAGATGAGGAAGATGAAGGAGTCAACTCTTGAAGAAACTCTTATCCATCTTAGCATTTGGATAAGAAATGATGAATGAAGAAGATGATGAAGCTGAAGGCTCAAGAAGGAGTCTACCCATGAAATAAATAAAGATAAGTATTCAATTGTCATTTCATGATATTGTTTTGATTATGTATTTGTTTATATTCAGTTGATGTATCATGCATGATAGAATGTTGGCATTAATGATAGTATACTACTAATATGCATGTAATGGGTAAGTATCTCATTGTTATACTATACAACTCTCCATTTCTACTTATATAGAATGAAACCTCTTTGTTGACATATTGGACTAGTGCACAATCTCAATGTTGTCCTAGTAGAGATGGAAGGAATCTAGAAAGTTTCCGTGAGATATGGATGAATGTTGTATGGGATAAAATAGTTGCATAATCATATATGAATATACCTTATGTAATGTTTTTAACCATACAACTAATGCATTTGACTTGTAGGAAACACCACATAAAATCGCCTACAAGCAAAGAAGGATGAGACTTGTTCTGAAGAACAAGTGACTACAGTTCAAGAAGAATGATGTCTAGGATATAGTATCGATACATGAAGAGAAGTTTGTAGTTCCATCATGAGATGGAAACATCATGGGATACAAGGCAAGATTCATAGCACGATGCTTCTCATGGAAAGAAGGCATAGACTACGAAGAGACATTTGCAGCCAATAGGAGTTGAGACACATGATAAGCGGAATCATGTGTGCAACTGAAATAAGGCCTTGTACAAGCTCAGAAGACACCCATGGGATAACACATATATGATGAGCTTGATAAAGACCTGAACCTTTGCTACAAGGTTGAAGATGAAAGCCTATTGAGGATGACAAGCTCATAGATGGATGCGAGAAGAAATTTTGAAAAATTTCAAGATAGAGGATCTTGGTATCCAATGATCCTAGATGGACACATAGAATATTAGTAGCAGAGGAAGCTACATGTCACTCCAATACAGAATGTTTCAGTGCATAGAGTATGAAAGACAGAGGGAGAATGATGCTTCGCTTCAGAGGGAGTGACTATAGAAGATCCTGAGGTTCGACATGGTACAACAGGATGGATAGCTTACTGATGATTCTAGGCTTTACTAAGAGTAAATCACATTCCAACCTTTTCTTCAAGGTTGAAGGTGGAAGACTAGTGATGCTCCTATTATATGTCAATGACTTGTTCCTGACAGAAAAGAGGAATTCATTAAAGTTGCTAGAAAGAGACTTGCTGCCGAGTTTGAGATGAAGGACTTGGATATGATGCACTAGTTTCTAGGCATGGAGGTGTGGAAGAATGTGGATGGAATATCCCTGGGACAAGGGATGATGGATTGCAAGGCCATGACCACACCTATGGCATTGAACCTGAAGCTATTGAGTGTTGCTTCATCAAATTCAATTGATGCCACGATGTATCATTAGATGATTTATTCCTTAATGTACGTGACAAATATGAGACCAGATATTTTCTTTGCTGTGAACCAATGTTATCGGAACCGGACCAGTCATCGAACCGGAGAAGCCCAAAATGTGAACCGTACCGGAAACCGGACCGGAACCGGCAAAAAACCGGCTGACTAAAAAATACATAAAATATTCATATTTTGTAAAAAACATATATATATTCATGTGCATACATATGAATCCAGGCCATTAATACAAAAATATGCAAAGTTTCTCATATATATAGCAAATATGGGTGCAAATATCCAAAATAGCACCTAGTGCAATACATCTCTGAGGTTCTGAACCAAATTACATTAACAAAGAGGCTCCAAAAGAAAGGCAGGGTGAATCTGTGACACATTATATGTTCATGTCATGTGTACCCTATACTTGCCTTCATACATGCATTGGTACTATGCATTGTCCCCACTATGCCCAATTCTTGCAATTGTACATCATTAACTGATCTTCCACTTCACCTTTGCATGTTCTCAATGATTCTCTGAGGTTAGTAAAACCATTAGTCCCCTTCACCTTAGGGTATCTACCTCCTTTTTTCCACAGGAAAAAAGCATCTCCTTTATCACCACTTTCATTCATAACATTGGCTTGATACTATTGTGAGATGTCCATCTTCCACTTCTTGCGGTCCCTCTTCAAGTGCCTTGGCTCCTTCACACTATAGTTACACTAACAGCTAAAAAACACGCATATGCAAACACCTTTATCCTATATAATTAGTAAATTACACATGGAGAATTTTTCTAATGAAATTCCTTGAAACTGACTCAACTAGATAATCAATCCTTGGGCTCCTGTTATAAAAGTAAACAGTATGCTTAGTATGATTTCTATAAAATTTCAACTCTATGTGAATAGTGAAACTGCATAAACTCCTTTTATTGGACTGCACATTATGCCTTCAATTAATTGACTTGAAGTGCATGGTCTTCAATGTTTCTGTTTACTAGAAGCTTTATTTGTAGCTCATGAAATGACACGTTGCAGATTGAAGAACATAATGCAATGTTTTATGTGCTTATGTTGTAAACAATTTCATCTTCGGAGCTGCTTCTTGTTGAAATTTGTTTCATGGTACACAGATTTGCACTTTTAGTGAACAAAACCCTAACTAAAACTAACTGAACATCTCTGAAATGGTAGACTGTCTAGATTCATAAATCTGGACTGTAAACTTACAAATGCAGTTATTGCATTAAATGGAAAACACAGAACAGCATACTGTTATGTGTTAGTTTGCATAAAATTAAGTTTTTTGGAAATTGTAACAAAACGTAGATAGCTGCATTCAATCACACATACTTGGATTACTCAGGAAAGAGGAAAGTTATAAAGGCAATAGCTCAACACTAATGTGTCACAAATTCACCCTTCCTTTCTTTTGTAGATTCACCTAGTGCAATACATCTCTGAGGTTCTGAACCAAAGTACATTAACAAACAGGCTCCAAAGTACATCAGCAAAGTTTTATTTTCTGGTTTTTTTTAAAAAAATTGAGTTTCCTGAGTCCCCAGTCTAGACCGGCCGGTTCGGCCGGTTTTGACTGGTTCGACCGGTTTTGGCCGGTTTCGGCCGGTTTCGACCGGTTCCATACCCGGTCTGGAAAAAAATTGCTGACCAGACCGGCCAACCCTGTAAACCGGTCAGACCGATCGGTTTTGCCGGTTCCGGTCCGGTTTCGATAACATTGCTGTGAACACATTGAGACATGTCCACCTGATGGTTGCAAAGCATGCAGTGAGGTACCTAAAGGGTACAGTTGATTATGGGCTCAAGTATGAGTTG
Organism: Pseudotsuga menziesii; assembly: GCA_001517045.1. Classification (NCBI taxonomy): domain Eukaryota; kingdom Viridiplantae; phylum Streptophyta; class Pinopsida; order Pinales; family Pinaceae; genus Pseudotsuga; species Pseudotsuga menziesii. Next base: position 86,065 of record LPNX010502957.1, on the reverse strand, counting down.
AATCAAAAGATTAACCTAAAGGGTTATGAGAATTCATATTGGGAAGGCAGCACTGTTGATAGGAAGAGCACTTCGAGGTGCTACTTCAGTATGGGATAAAGTGCGATCTCTTGGTTTGGTAGGATGGAGTCCTGCATGGTGCTAAATACAACTGAGGAAAAATATGTTGGCACTTCCTATTTGGGAGGTAGTATGTTTCTTTTGAAAACTACTTGTTATCACTATAGGAAACTCCTCTAGGTTGCAGCTCGAGGATGCCTGGTAACTTAAAATTTTCGGGGGTTTCTAATATGGATCAATTCAGGTGACCTAGATGACCTTCCACTCTCAACACATGCATGAAACTCAATCACGTACAAGGCTTTAGTTACCACTGTTCAGAGGTTGACAATAAGGTGCAGGGATGGAGAACTCATCAGGCTGACATATTTACACACAAAATAGATACATATAAATGGATAAATAATGATAAGGATGGTACTTATAATCCAATTCACATCAACATGCTATTAGGATGACATCTATCAGTCATTGATTAACTTGAATATAACCTGAATACACATTCAAGCATAAGCCCAGAAAAGACAGAAATGGAAGCTGAACAAAATGATAACCAAAGAGCTTATATTAAATCATGAGAAAAATGAGAAGCTGACAATAGTATAGGTATATGAGTCCCCGAAGTCGAACCCTTTTCATAAAAAAAGTATTAGGATTTATAGCCTTTACAAAATATACAGATCCTAAAAACTTGGATATGTTTTTTACAAAAAATAAACAAAATAATAGTTTTTTGCAAATTAGGTTTAAAAACCCAAATTAACTACTTGTCTAACTAACTCAAGAATTAGTTCATTGTATGAACCTTCAGATAACTGAGGTAACTACTGACAATTACTACTAATGGCCCTCTACTGGTTAAGCCACTATTTTCTCTTGACAGCTAGTTGTTGGTGGCATTTTGTGATGTTATGTCATAGTAAAACTAAAACAGACCTTTTCCTGATGCTTTCCTCTGCACCCTTCATCTTTAGACTATGTCCCTGAGCCATCTATATTCGCCCAAAACCGGTCCTGTATGCCAAAATTTGATTTTAAGCCTCTGTCTACTTTCAATGGTTAAGAGGCCAGACTATTGGAACCGTAATCTGCCAAAAGCGGTGCTTTCGGTGGCGAATGAACTACCCCAGCATCCGCCTAAGCCATCGAAAGCCCTGTTTTCAAAATTTATTAGGGTTTTTCCAAAAATGTTCTTTTATGGCTATCTGCTCAGCTTTCTTCTTCAGCAGGCTCTGTGCTAGGAGGGTTAACAGAAGCCTGGCTATTTTCTAGAGGCTGAAGGATAACTACAGCTTCAGCTAGGGTTTCCATGGTGGGGTGGCTACTAGGGTTTGCTTTGGCCTCCTTCAGCTGCAGTATTTGGAGCCTAATCATCCTGTACAATCTAGTATTGTCCTTTAGGTACCTTGTATTCATTCTCTTTAATAAAATATATCTTTCTCTCTACTCCAGGTAAGACTTATGTAGCAGCTTGTTCCTGCTGGTCAATGCAGCATTATTCTTCTTTATTTCCCATTCCAAAATCTCCATCTCATAAATTTGCCTCAGTAATTGATTGATCTTTTGAGTTTAGGATTTCTGGAGGAAGCCTTCTCTGTTGGTTCCTCTTGCTCCTTTGGTGTGGGGGATGGTAGTTCTTCAACCACAGGTACAATTTGAAGAGCTAGGTCTGCACCTTCTTCTTGCTCCTCTTCAGAATCTAAGTAGGGTAGATTTAGAATATTCTCTTTGTGTGTTTCAACCTCCTGGCCCTTCTCACTGAAGTCCAAGTTCCTTTTTACCTTATTGTCCTTAGAAGAGGAGGGAGTCTGTTCTGTTGCTGCTGCTGCTGGGGATATGACCCTCCTCCTTCTTCTCCCACTCCTTTGTGTGCTGGAATTCTTGGCAGGAGACTTCCCTTTCTCTTCTGGCTGAACGCTTGTCTCAAATCCATTCCAAAACAGAAAATAGGACCATGCCATATTCCTTCTTTTCAATAACTCTTGGATCAACAATTGGATAAGGCCATGGTGAGATAGTCTGCCAGCAATCTTGGTTGACTGGGATTTCACTTGGTGTTCCATATTTCCCAAACTTCTATGTAAGTAAAATGGAAAATTGAGTGGGATTTTACCTATGAAGTGGTTCATTATCTTGAAATGGTATATCATGGCTCTGTTATATCTTCCTTCACATGTTAGGTAAACCACAATGGCCTTCAACAGTTGTTGCCACCTCTCTTCCAACCAGGATGATGGCACACTCTTCTTCCACACCATTCCTCTATGTTCAGGATTTAGGTAAGACCTGAATTCTACATCTTTTGGTATGGTGGTCTTGAACCATTTTTCTCTTGTGCAAGGGAGTTCAATTACTTTAGTGATTAGGGTTTCATCTATGTTGAATTCCTCCTTGCCTATAACTACCTTTGAACCATCAAATGAGAGGGAAAACGCCTCAGCTACCTGCTGATGGGAGCCTTGTATCTTTTCACAAAACTTGTAACAGCCAACCTCTTGGAATATTTTACAGACCTCTGGATGTGCTTCCAAACAACTGATATCTCCCAGCTCCTGCCTGAGAGTAGGTCCTCCCTTATTCATCTTGATGAGTTCCTCTGCTAGGTACCTACAAAATAATTCTCAGTTTTGTATATAGTGTGTTAGCAGGCTATTTCCTCAGAGATGGTTTTCCTGGTGGTGAGGGATGATAAGCTCAAAAGTGAAATGTGATGGAGTCCTTTGGCACTGATTATGAGGGTTTATGCTGTCATGATGGATGTTGAGATCATAAGGTGATGGAAGTAGTTGATCCTCTCCATCTTCTTTCCCAAGAAATCATATCACACATCAGCCTAGGTACTCAGTGGGATTTCTACTATTCTTTTGGACAGGTAAAAGAAAACTCAGGGTTTCCAATCCTATCAGTCCTTTTCCAGTTTTACAATGACCTCTTTAACTTATTTACACATGTGGTTATGCAGGCTCAAGTCATTTCAGTGGTTTGTCACACCCTCCATTGATTGTTCATCTTGCTAATGGGGTGTGATTTGACTGTGTTAGAACCGTTTTCCTCTTTTGTCTTTTCGGTGGTTAATAATATTCTTGAATTTGTCTGCAAACCACTGAAAAGATAGCTTTTAGTGGCTAATGAAATTATATTCCTTTCGCCTAAGCCACCAAAATTGTTATCCCAGCTTCGTGGTGAAATCCGGCTTTCGTCGGATAGTGGCCTCGCCAAAAAAACTGTTTAACTACCAAAAACCCGTCCTTCCAGTGGCTAATGAAATGTCCAAGCTTTCGTCTAAGCCACCGAAATCACTTTTTATCCAACACTTTTATTCCTACTTTAAACAGTTAAAATCTGCGTTGAATTGTTTGATAAGCTACCAAAAGCATCACCTTTTAGTGGCTAATGAGTTGTTTCGAGTCTCGCCTAAGCCACCGAAACCACATTTACTAATATCGCTTGCTTCCTGCTTTCGGCGGTTAAAATCCTTCTTGGTCTTCTCCCTAAGCTACCAAAAGCAACACTTTTCAATGGCTAATGAGTCATTTGAAGTCTCACCTAAGCCACCGAAAGTGTTAATTTAATTCTACTTGCTCGGGCCACTTTCGGTGGTTTACCTTTATCCCGCGTTCAAATGTTAGCTGCCGAAACATAGCGTTTCAGTGGCTAATGAGCTATTACAAGCCTCACCTAAGCCACCGAAAGCTAAAACTTCCAAATTTTTCAACCACATAAAAAACAGAGACCTTCAATTTGTTAGGCATCCTCAGATCTTTCATTACATAAATCAAATTCTTCATATTGTCAAAATAAATTTATTTTGGGAGATAACACTACTATTTGATTTGCTTAATCTGACTTGCGTTTTTTGTATGATGTAAAGAGGAGCATTGAAGCTCCAATATGTGATCCAAATCGATATCTCTCGAAAGAGGGAGTTCTAGCATACTCGGTGAGATAGGTTGTCTGAGCATAAATCCTGGCAAATCTTGTAGGTTGCTCAGATGTAAACAGACCTATAGGTTGTCCTCAGATGTAATCGGTCCTGACCAAGCTTGCAGGTTATCCTTGAACATAATCAGCCCTGGTGTGATTCTATGATAGAAATGGCTAAAGTGAAGTTTGAGTACTTCAGGGAGAAGCTTGGTTTTCTCCAGATCGAGGTTCCCTCCAAGGGGAAATGATGAGTCCTAGAGCCATTATGACATGGTGAGAAGATTAGGTTCCTTCCATGGTCAGATGTAAGGGCTGATCCATTCTATCCTAGTGAGAGGATTGGTTCCTTCCATGTCAGATGTGAGTGATGATCCATTCTAATGTGACTGTAGGATTGGTTCCTACATGATCAGATATAAGTGTTGAATGCCATTCTTGGAATGGAGGCACTTGGCCAATTACCAGGAATACTCAATTTGGTGTTGAGTTTCCATTATTTGGGAGAATAGAGGCACCTGGTCAGTTACCAGGAATCCTCAGTATGGGACTGAGAGCCCTTTTGATGTGGTGCGTTTGCACATGGTCGGATGTAAGTGCAGATCCCTTCAAATGTGGTGTGTTCGTAAATGGTCAGATTTAACTGCAGTGCCCTTCTGATGCGGTGTGTTTGCACATGGTCGGATGTAAGTGCAGATCCCTTCTGATGCGATGTGTTTGCACATGGTCAAATGTAAGTGCAGAGCCCTTCTGATGCAGTGTGTTCGCACATGGTCAGACATAAGTGCTGAGCCATTATGGCGCGATGCATTTACACATTGTCATATGTGAGTGCTGGGCCTTCCTGACAAGATGAGGTCAGATGTGAGTGTTGAGCGTGCCTTTCTGACAAGATGAGGTCAAATGTAAGAGCTAGGTGGGCCATTCTGACTTAGGGTAAGATATAAGTGCTGAAGAAGACCTACATGGAGGCTAGTCCTACAACCAACATGAAAAAGGGCTGGCTCTGTAGAACTTCCTATGACGAGAACAATGAAGAGATAGCACCATTTGATTGAGATAGTAGAAGCAGTAATGATGATGATGATCAGACTTGATGATGATCCAGCCTGGATGATGATCTAGATCAAGTGATGATTTAGACTTGATGATGATCCAGGAGTGATGATCCAGCAGTGACGATCCAGATCAAGTGATGATCTAGACTTGATGATGATCCAACAGTGACGATCCAAATCAAGTGATGATCCAGCAGTGACGGTCCAGATCAAGTGATGATCTAGACTTGATGATGATCCAGCAATGACGATATATATCAAGTGATGGTCCATACTTGATGATGATCCAGTAGTGACGATCCAGATCAAGTGATGATCGAGTGATGATCCAAATCAAGTGATGATCTAGACTTGATGAAGATGACTTGAGGATGAAGATGACTTGATAATAAATATGTCTTGAAGATGAAGATGACTTGAAGACGAAGATGACTTGATGATGATCCAGATGATACAGAGAAGAAGACTTGTGCTGATAAAATGTGTTGAGATAACACCTTCCTAGTTAAGAGGGAGTGTTGATGTATTTGTAACTTCAGAATGTATTCACTTATATATCTTATGTATTGTACCCTGATGTTTATTCTAGGAAGTATCTATAATGTAATTGAGTCATGTCATGCCCCGATGTTCCGATCGGGAGATTCAATAATGTAAAAAGGTCATGTAAATTCATTGAGGTTAACCCTCCATTGAAATTTGGGGCAATAGTCCCCACATTTGTGTCAAGGTTAAACCTCCTTGTTGATTGGAGGGAAAATTCCCCAAATTTGTGGGGCACTAGAGTTATTAGACTCTCCTAGAGATGTCGGCTCTAGTAAGTAATTGTTAAGTGGGGCCAAAATGTTAAAGTGGACATTAAGTGAATGGAAGAATATAAATACAGAGTGAGCCTCTCTATTTATCACACACGCACTCACTCATTGGGGCGCATGAGTGAGAGAGAAGTAGCTCTCTCAAGTGAGAGAGAGAGAGAGAGAGAAGTTGTGGAGATCATATTTATGTTTTTGGGTTTTACTACTGTTATTGGTGCTCATTCTATCTCTGAGGAAGCTGTGGGGTTTTCTCCTTTATGGTTTCTCGAGTAAAATTCTTTGTGTCTCTTGTCTCTTGTTTTTTATTCCTGTGCATGTTATTCTCTCAGATAAGATCCTAAGATCATAATGCTAGCTTGAATGATAAAAATCTAATAGAAGAATATATCAAATCAAAGTTTGAGAACAGTTCAAGGATTTCATATGATAGCTTAAGTAACCAAATACCATCAAGTGATAAACATGGTTAGGGTTTTGATAAAGAAAAGAAGCCAAAATATTCTTCCTTCAAAAACCAAGGTGGAAATAAAAGAAGCTATGCTGCTGCACTAAAGAGTCTAGTTAAAAAGGAAGAAAGCAAGAAATATGCTCCATCCTTTTATGACAAAAAGAGAACTAATGAGGTGTTTAAGAGACCAATGACAAATAGATATCAACATATATTTTGGGGTCATTGTTAGTCTTGTAATAATTTTGGTCATAAATCCATAAAATGGAGATCTTATGGAAAGGTTCATGAATACAAGAAGGATGCACCTAGTAAACCAAAGGAAAGAAATCATAATCATTTCGGATCTCTTCAAAGATATGACATAGAGTGTTACAAATGTAATAACTTTGGACATATGGCTAGAGAATGTAAACTAAGAAAGAATGTTTTGGTGGAGGCTCAGAAACAAAGGAAGAATATGGAAGTTTGGAAAAAGAAAGATCAAACATTCCTCAAAGGAATTTTCTATGGTTATTGCTATTGCTGTCATAAGTTTGGTCACAAGGCTGCTAATTGCAGGACCAAGGGAAAAGAACAAAGTTTAAGAAGGAAAAAAGACAAAAACACAAAAGATGATGGAATTCATGTTAGTAGGACACCTCATGGGAATATGTGGAATAAAAATTCAGATTATGAAGACTCAGTAGAAACACAAATTTCAAACATCAGTGAGGTCTCCAAAGATGATAATCAGAATAATAGTGCCATAGATAAAAATGACATTCATTAGGAAAATCAAGATCGAGATGTAAAAGAATACATCGATGAAGATGAAGATGAAGGTGATGAACAAGGATATAGTGATTGTGGAATCCTTTTTTAATAACTCTCATGGTCTAAAGATAAGACCTGAAAATAACATTAGGAGGGATCATATACTTAGGGGGGGTTAAATCCTGAAAATTCCAAATGATGTCTAAGGAAAAATTCAATTGGTATCTAATGTTGACGTATGATTAAAGCTATCTTTCTAAAAGATAGGAGATGATCAGGGTTAAATGATAAGACTGGTGCATGGTTGAAATAGATAAAATATGCATAAAATTGATTGGAAGTAGAGTAAGAGAAACTCAATAATGGAGTAGAAGGAAGCACAGTGATAGGGGTAGTCTATGAATTTATCACTTAGGTTATCATTCAAAGACTTTTCACAAGAAGGAAAATAAGGAGGCTAACTAAGATGATTAGTACCAAGTCTAGTTAACAAAGGGAAGAGACATGTTGGAAAGTGAAGCATTGATGCACAGTTAGTACTTTAAAGTCTAAATCAGAATTGCGATGAAGGAAAGATAGATGATGATAATGAGAGCTAACTACATCCAAATATTATGGAATTAGATTACCTCTAAAAATTGAGAAATTTCATAGAACTATTATTGAATCTGAATGTGGAGAGAAGCATCCCTGAAAGAAATGAATGAATATTAGACTTAATATAATACTCCTGGAATAGAGACTAGGTCTGCCAACGAAAAGAGAAGGCATCATGTCAGGGGGAGATATGTTGTCAAGGGGAGTTGTAAGAAGGAAGCATTTGTCATTAATGTCAAAGGGGGAGGAAATTTAGGAGTTGTTACCATTAATGCCAAAGGGGGATATTATTGACAATATATTTTTCATTGATGTCAAAGGATTTCAGGAATGAATAATGGATAACCAATAGACATAATAAGAGGATGAACTCAGTAAAAGACAAAGGATCCATTACGTGGATTATCAATTGATGTCAAAGGAGTTCACCAATGAAAAAGGAATAACCAGTAAACATGATGACATGGTGAAATTAGTGAAAGACAGAGGAATTACAAATTCAAATAGAAAATCAGTGGCAGGGTCGATGACAGGGGAAATATCCACAAAGAGAACAGTGGCAGATAATAGTATGAAGCACCAAGAAGATTTGAACAGATTTGCAAATCAAGCAGTGGGAGCGCCAAAGATAAATTGGGCGGTCTAGATTAATCAAGAGAAATTTTAGAAGAATATTTTGATAATATTGAAGGTTGTGAATTTTTGGAAATTGAACCCAAGTAGTAGAACAATTACACTCAAAAAATTGCTAATCAAACATGCAAACTTCACAAAAAAAGAGACTGAAATTGGAGCATAACACAATCATGTATTGAATAAGTGTACATCAGCCAACCTCATCAAGTAATAGGTTTTCCAAATATATATTTACATCAGAAATTCTAAATAATAATAATTCTATTCGAATTGTTCAAAAAGAAGGCTTACTAAAACTAGTCAAATCCCCCATAGGTGCATAAAACACTTTCCTAATCTGTCAAGATTCTCACGAATTGGTTGAATCAGATATGTCAACTGATAAGTGATGGAAATATATCATATCCATGCTTTTGGATGGATAAAAATAAGGAGGATGGTGAAGGAAAAAAACAAGGCAGTTACTCCTAGACTAGCTTTTCCCTTTTTCCTTAAAACTATTGTAAAGCAAGGTAACTTTCAGAAAAAGAAGAACTACGCTTTTACTATTCTGGAATTAAAGTAGAGTTGCTAAAAATGTTTCCAAGATGATTCCAAAGAGCTCCATGACCCATTTTTATCATGTGTGGACTTCTAGGTGCAAGTGGAATCCAACTAGCATAGCGAGGAATCTAGGAATAAACAAAAATGATTAATTAATGTCAAATATGGGTAACTATGGGTTTGATTATTCTAAAACACCCCTGTTAGCACCAAAATTGAACCAAAGGTTGCAGAAGGGCTCGCTTCTGGGTAACAGCAAAACCACTTTTGAAGATAGAACTGGCCTTCTGCTCTTCTCAGATGGATCTCTCACTAAATGTATGACAATGCCAGATATATATATACAAATGGAAACTATAAATCGTTTATGGAATTGGTTGAAACAAAACACAACATCATTGGGTTATGGAGTCAAGATATACAACAAAGATGATCAGAACTTAAGTGCGAACATTTTCATCACAATGGCAAGGTAGCCATTCGATCACAATAGATTCATATTTTGTCTGGTGAAAAGGAGGAACATGAACAAACCATTAATGTAGAGCATTGTGAGAAATGAATTCTACATTAACTTTGGAAGAAACTTTGGTGAATACCTGAAACAATAGACGAAGCATAGCAAGTATGAATTCTGAGCTATTATACCCTAAGTCTCAGATATGAAAGAAAAACAGAATGAAAAAGGCAAACTGGAATAACATTCATATAAGAAAATAAATAATAGACTGTAAGTACGAACAATACAGGAATACTTGTGTGAAAAATGCCAATCTCAGCTCTGCGATTATATTAAAACTTTCTTGAAAAACATACACATCTAAATATTACAATGGTTTCAACCCATTCTCCTTCTTCGGGAGGTATATTTATAGCATTCTGGATTTCCCAAACCGACCTTTAGGAATCAAAATTGGTTACAAAAAAAAGACATCTTCTAACAGCCTCTTATGTGGCATACCAGATGCGGCTTATATGAAACGGCCAGACAGTGAAATGTGGAACGCGGGATGAAAAAGACATAAGAGTATCCCATACTCCCATCTGGATGATGATGATTGTACAGACCCTTCCGAGAGAAATGACCGTTCGGGTGAGCGAGCAACACCTGGAAAATATTTCGTGCATTGTCACTGCTATTTCTACTAGTGTGGTGGGATCTTGACTGACCCATATTGACGGATGATTCTCCATGTATCGGAACTGGATATAGGCACCATATCCATGTCATAAGCTTATGCCTTGAGCTCCATCACTTCTGATTATGAATCCCTGGAGACTTTGGAGTACATGGCCTTAAGGTAAAACCATAACACGAAATCATCGACCAATTTGTCAAAAGTGGTCTTCCCTGACAACGCTTGCTGCATATATTCGAATTTGGTGTGATTCAATCAGTAGTTTACTATAAATTCTTTATAATCCTTCTGGGATATTAAAGGACCCATCTCTTCCCAGAAGAAGGGGATCCCCTTACTCATCAAAGGTTTAGACTACTTGATGACCTCTCGGATTTTGTGCTCAGTGAGCTCTATTTTGGCCTGCACTGTTTCCTTCATCCTGTGTTTAGCTATAACCTTTTGAGTTGTAGAGACAACAATGACCCTATTTTGAAGACCATAACTACTAGAGGCCTCGTCCGATAAGGAGCTCAGGTAGGTCATAGCATTTTCTGCAGTCTCCAATGGTTTTTTGTTGACTTCAGCCTCTACTATTTGGACTTGCTTCTTGTCTTCTCTCATAGCAAGTTCCAGGTATTCAACAACATGGAGATAGGGTTGGACCTTGTCCGCTTCTATGATGATCTAATCCCATATCATATCCTTTGTGCCTTGTAAGGAAAGCTTTCCAATCACTTGTCGGCTCAACTTATCATTTTGTTGAGCCAGCTCTCGGCATTTTTCTTCGGCCTGTTCTCTACCTTGTTTCTCTTTAACTCTTTCCTTTTCTACTTCTTCAACTTCCTGCCTTAGTTTAATGAGCTTAGTATCCTTCAGGAATATTTGGGACATTACTTTGGAGAGGGAGCTAGTGTATACTCCTTCATTCATACCTGTGGACTGAATTACCTTCTCTATATTCATGCTTTAAATCTCACTTTCCTTAGTGGACAGTCTAGCTTTTAATTCCGCCTTCCTATGCCTCAGGAGCTAGATATCTACTTCCCATTACCTCCCCTTTTCTTCAAGCTTCAGCATCTTATCCTAGATATCAGTAAGCCTAGAATTTAGAGCCTCTTTTTCCTTTTCGAAGTCATCCAATTCATCTACTTGAGCAAGTTGGGATCCAGGGATTTTTAACCTCTTTTTCAAATCCTGTATCACTTTATCTTTGTCATCGATAAATTTCTGGACCACACTCCCTTTCTTCCTAGATCCCTCCATTTGTATAGCTTCCTTCTGTAAATTGTTGATTTGGGATTTAAGTGCTTTGATTTCCACCTTCGACTTCCTTAAAAGATTAGAAGTCCTTGTCTTACACTCCTCTAACTTGGACAATTGTATAGTAGCTTTAAGCAATCTGGTATTCAATATGTCTCCAATCTCTTTGTTCAGGTGTATGATGTTAGAAGTGGGAACTTTAGAGAGGCTTACATTGACCTCAGACACCTTGTTCCCTAGTGCCAAGGCTAAGATGAGGGTATCAGTGGCATGATCCTGTAAATTTTTTAGTGCCACGTTGGGATGAGGCAGACGCGGGGCTTCTCTGTATAGTTTTGTTATTTCCTCGAAGGTTTTGTCAGCTCTATCTCTGTAAGACCTCATCCATTCTTCTTTGGATGCAAACTCGCTTGAAGTCTCCCCTTCGAATACGTATTCATGTATCTGAAATTTGGTTTCTTTGGGCTCCACATACTGCTGTACCTTTACTACATTATTCTTCTTCGCATGGCCCTTCTGCACCAATTGCTATCTGGGCTCTATTTTCTGCTTCTTGGGGGTGTTGGCAATGTCCACTTCATTGGTGTCCATGGGCTGTGTACTCCCCCTTTTCATTGAACTTGTTGAATAACTGACCAATGATGAATATCCCTCTATGATCGCAACTACAGTAGCCAACTCATGTTGGGGGAAAACTGCTCCAGGTAGCTGTGAGCCCGTGTCCTGCTCAGTGCTAGTATCCATTGGGGCAGGATTAGGGAAATCATCCCAATTCTCTTTTTCTCTAAGTCCAAGAACCTCCTTGTGCTCAAAGGTATGGCATTTGAGAGTTGTTTTTCTCTTGGATATAACCTGGTGAGGATCATAATTTATTACCTGGTCTTGGGGAAATTCCATGCCTCTGAGTGAATTGGAGACCAGGGTTAGTGCAGCCCTATTTCTGACTGTGTATGGTCCTAATTTCCAAGGAAAAACCAAATTCAAACACTTCTTAAAGCTCAAGAAGTGTTCCTCTTCGACCATAATTTTTTTCCACATTAATTCCAAGCAGAAAATCCTGGGTGTCAAGAAAGCTGGAAAGATGTACTACGGATGTATGAAGCCATACAGTCTTATGGTGGTCCCAAAATCTAAGAGGAACCAATCCCCTATCATCTTGCTTTTCGACAATTGCAGCATTTGCCTCATTTCTGGCAACACCCTAGGGAGCCTTTCCTAAAAGAAAACTTCAAATATTCCAGCCATCAATTGGTTCATGAATTTACAATTATCAGTGGCCATTTCAGTGGTGATGGCCAACTCTGGTACCTGGAATTCTTTCTCATTGTAGGATATGAACATCCTTAGCAAAAAGGACTGGAACCTAAATGTTCTAGTGTCATGGAAGTTCGTTAATCGAGAACGAATGTTCTTGGCTAAGAACTCATCAAACTTAAGGTGACAAGATTGAATTGACTGTCCAGGCTATTTGGGTTCGGTTGGGAAAGTATATAAGACAAATAAAAGACTCAACAATGACTCTAGGATGTACGCATCGGTATCTAGACCTAGGAATTGACTGGCTAGGGATATGCACCACTGAGTTTCTTCATTGAACCGGTTGAGGTCAATGGGGTAAGACAGGTCAAGGAGTCCACTATCAGGCTTAGAATAGTTCTTCAGGAAGGCTTCTTTACTTTCATCAGTATACTCTCTAAAATAGTGTATAATGTCTTCTTCCTGATATTCTTGGGATAAATCAACGAATGTGTCGAGGATATCAAGGGTTTTGCAGCTGACGAAGGCTTGAACAGGGAAAAGGATTTTGGACTTAGACTTACTCATGATAACTCCTTCAATGGCAGAGAAATTCTATGTGCACCACTCGACAAAATCAGGGCATTGGGGGTTGGGTCGACAGAGAAGAAATGAAAGAAAGACTTAAAAACACCGCAGGTATCCATACCCCAGTTCTTAAGATCTTCCAATTTGCCCCTAGTGGTTTCAATTGTTTCTCCCATCAGGATGGTATCACAAACATCAAAGTTCACATCTAACAGGTGTTCCTCTATATCCCAACCTGATACCTCTGGTTCTATCTCATCTCTCACCTCCGTCACCCCCATTGAGACAATTTTTTAAATAATACTAAGGGAGTAATCAAGGGCCTACATTGTCCTGCAACGTGGTCCCCTGGCTGGTCTGAGCTGGCACTTTGTTCATGACTTGGATATTTGACAGCTTTGAGGGTTTAGAAAAGAAAAATCTTGTTAGCTTCGTGTGGGCCTCTTTATAGTTTTTTATACAATATAACCCTCCTGCATTTCCCGAGCTACTCGCACCGTAGATGCACCTTCTGTGATCTCAGGTTGTAGATCTGTGGGGTTCCCATTTCTACATGTGTTCTTATTCTGTGTGTATGCAGCTTGGCCGTCGATCGGGATCAACTTCCTTCACGACCGTCGATCTGAGCGGACCCCACCCTTTTTCGCATGGTGAAGTTTTGTTTCCTCCCTTGCTACTCCAAATCGTGAAATGAATTATAGCCACCGATCTTCCTTTGCCCATACGAGCACCGTTGATCAAAACGGCCTGCATCGCTTTTTGAAATCTGTATTTGCATCTTTTTCCTCATAAGTTTGGGCTGCAAAATGACTCTCGATCGTAGATCTTCGCGGGGTCTAATATTTATAGCCGGATGTGTCGGAGCTTTAAACCATTTTTCAAGGCTGAAGAGTGGTCTTTGGTTGAGGAAGTTCATCCTGTGAAATGATCTGATGACATTGATCTGCCCTCTAATCACCTTTAGCTATCTATTGGGACTTTTCTTTAACATGTACAACACTCCTTCTCAGCTCTGCTTCCGTGATCCTTAGACTATCCTTCTGCTGATCCTTACCCTGCGCACACCATCAGCTCCTTCTGCTACCTACTCGACACTTCTCGACGGGGCCAAAGAACGCAAGGAACACCCATTCCCAAATTTTAATTGGGTGTTAACACCCCCCTTAAGCCTGAATTTATGAGTAAATATCAGAAAAATATAGGGATTAGAAAAAATTCTTAGTCACCTATTATCACCAACCTTGTAGTTGCCTATGCAAGATGGATCCAGGATGGATGGTAGAGGAGCAAGCAACTAAGGAGGTGGAACCAAGACTGTCTAGACTCCCAAATAGATGGTTGTCATGTCAATCAAGGAAGTATTTGCTTTATGTTATCTAAGTCCAAGACAACAACGGGGGAGACCCAGATATGCTCCCGACATGAGAGATCAGACCTAGACACTAAAATAGATCAAAAGCACTTTGAGGTACATAAGGTGTAAGGTGTTCAGAAACTATAGATCTACAGTAGGATTCAGTAGATGGATCAGGACCTCAGCAATGTATTGGTTGATCCAAAGCAGTGATTGGATGACCTTTGGGGAAATGGTTAGATCTAGGATTTTGGTTCTAGCAAATAAAGAAGATTATCTCTACCTTGGGAAACGTAACCAAGGAAGGATGGGTAGGAAAATAGTCGAGACTATCTAGTACATGGCTGACAAACTCAATGAATAAGGTGAAAAGGTGTGATTGTCTGAGTCATTAAGGAACAGCCAATTTCAAGGGAAGAGATCAATTCAGGGCTAGCAATAAGGATGGGATATCAGTGCCTTTTGTGCATTGGGAAATGGAGTCAGTATACACCCAGGGTTGAGGTAAAACCACCTAGGGTAGACCTTGATCTGTGGACCCAGATAAGTGTTTTGGTCCAGATGGCTCAGTTTGAGCAGAAATTCAGTCAAGGAAGCCTAGCGCTAGGGTTGGAGAAGAAAGATCTGTAGATTTGAGGCCACCAGCAGACAATCAACTCAACATTGAAGGTGAAATGGGACCAGGAGGGGATGATCTACACACTTGGTTTAGAGAAATTTGGAAAAACTCAGATCTTGAAAAAATCAAATTTCATGATTGACGATGAGAGGGTGAAAAATGATTTCTTCATATCTAGGGAAATGAGGCTGAATCTAGCTCAGCATTAGGGGTGTTCTAGAGTGCTTAGGACCTGATCTATCAGCCTAGCTTGTCAGATTTCAGAAATAGTAAACTCCGAAAAGGTCCAGTTTTTAGTGATGGCACTAAGACTGTTTCCAGTCTAAAACTCAAATCTAGGTCACACTGTCATGAATATGGACAGCATTGGGGGTGATTTGTACTGTTTGGGACCCGATCTATCAGTCTATGAATTCAGAAATTTAAAAAATTCAAAACCCTAGCAAGTCAAAAATTTTAGTGGGGGTGCTATGCAATTTTCAGACCAAAATTCAGATCTAGGTCAAACCAGCAAGAATTTGACTAGCGTTGTAGTAGATTCAGTGAAGGGGAGGCCTGATATATGAAACCCGGTAGTGATTTGGAAAAATATTGGATGGTTATTGGATTTAGTATTTTTTAAGGGTTTTTTAGTATTTTCAGAATTTTCAGAAAAATGGAAGGAAAATAGGTACAATGGATTCAGATATGTTAAAGAGAAGAAAATTACCTGTTGGATCATACCTGGAAATGCTTGTAGAAGTATTAACGGTGATGATCCTTGCTATGCCAATCAATTCTGGAATATCCAAGTGATTTCTATGATGGATGTAAGCTCTAAGCCACCAATGTGCCCCCTACCCTGCATGAGCAAACGTCAACGATATCAAATTTGCTAAGACAAGATAAAGAAACTAAATTCTATAGGAAAGTAAAAATAAGTAATCATATATCACAATGACACTAATGAAAACCCCCTGATCCAAGATGAAGATAACCGAACGAGTTGAGGTCCCCCCGCAAAAATGCTCCAGCCAAAACGCCCTTTTGTAGACAAGACAATGATAGTGAAAAAAATATAGATCTCACATGAATTTCCACAATGCTAGGAATCAGAAGACTATCCAATCACCATTTGAGAACATCATATGCAAAGAAGATCCAGAAAATATCCATGGAAAAATCTTTCTATTATTCAAATCCAAGAGCCAAAGACCCCTTACAAATGAGAAGCTTTCTCCTTTAAATAGAAATGAGAGAACCACAATCATAATTGAATCCTAACCACTTTCAAAACGAGTGGATAAGATTAAAATATAAAATTTTCTAATCAATGGTTGAGATGAGCTCAACATACAATACATGGATCAATATAACCATATAGTACCAAAGTGGAGTAAATCACCCATCAAGAGGGTACCCCACTCAACAAGAAATAAATGAAGCACATGGTGGGTCCATGGAGAGTTAAATAAATCCCTATGGGTGCCCCATGGCACAATAAAATAATAAAACATTTTAATTCTTTGACTTTATGCCTCCTTGAGGAAATTGTGAGCCTCCCAAAAGCTCCAAAAAATAATATAAAATGCCTAAAAAATAGGTGTGGACCCAATCAAGTGCTGCAACTATTAGAGAAGGTGTGGAGGACATCACTCTCATCATCATGCTTCATCCCATGTCATTTCCTTTCCTCAGTATCCCAAATTGATTTCTTCAATGGCCATTTAATCATTTTTTAATCTGCATCGGGAAACGTGAACCTGCCAAAACAGCGTCCTAGGGTGTCTGAGTTGTCAAACTGAGCCCACCAGGCTCTTTGGGATGGGGTTACTATGGTACAAACAAGTGGCTGCACCCCCTATGTCCATACAATTCCCTAGAATATCCAAATAAAACATCTCCTTGCTCAAACACATCATCCTGTGAAGCAAAACTGCATCAGAAAGGTAAAATGAGCCTGATCATTTCCGTAAGTGCCCGAAACTTAAAATAAACTGTCTCATTAGACTTAGAGAGTCCAAATATATCTAGGGTGTATACTCATACCCCTCTCAGGTCTCTACCTAATCATCAACCATATCCAATAGACAATATGACCATCTCTAAATGATCAGATACCAATAATATAACTCAGACTATCATCAATCTGCTGCGAGTGTTAGAAGGCTAAGACATGCTATACAACTCATTTAAGTAACAATCACAACAAGTAGTAGTCATTTCACTAGCAGTACATCAACAAATACATATATAAGGCTTTATTTATTATTACTCAAACTAGACTTTCAGGACTATACTCACTTCATAGTTGTAGTCAATTTGCTAGTAAAGGGTGAACGATGAAATTTACCAGGCTAAGAAAAAGTATGACTTCCTACTTAACATCATGACACTTTGGATATGGAAAGGAAACACTCACTAAAACCAATGTCGGACAAACAACAACACAAGGAATGGCAGTGCCTCACAAATGGTTGAGTTGTTTAGAGAGTACTTATTCAGCTTAGGCATCATGACTACATCAAGCTTGATCCAGTTTCATTAGGATCATCAATTTTATTTCCATGGCCTTTTTGGCCTATATGACCCTTTGGGACTTCACTAGTGCTTAAAAGCACAGCTAATTGCATCTTTCATCCATGACATATTCAAATTTATAAGGTCAGCATATATTTAACCGTTACTTTTTGGACCTTTTCTTATACCCTTCAACGAGTATTTTAGCATTTCATTGCTCTTTCCCTTTTTCACATATGTTAAGAAACACAGCTTTAGAATTTTCATTTTCCATGGGCGCATATAAAAATTTCCAATATAAGTAGTACATGAGCTTTCAGTTTTAGACAACAACATCTCAAGTGACCAGGGGGAGTTCTACACAGTGCCAAACATCGGGACAACCGACCAGAATGATTTAGGCATACAATCCAGCTCACCAAAGGCAAGTTATATCACCAACTCAGATCCGAGACACAATATAAACATGGAGGGATTTCCAACAAAGGTTCTAGTGGGGAAAAAGGTCCTCCATGCCATAAGTCAAGAAGTTAGTCGAGTTGAAAACTAAATTGGAAGGTAATGGATGGGTGGAGACAATGAATGATGAATCCAACACTAGCAAGCCAAAACAATGGTGGGAATGACTACCTCTATTCTCCCTAAGGAGGGTAAAACCAATGAGTATAGATCAAGAAATTCAAAGTCAGAGTAGGGACATCAATACATAAATACAAATACATCCAAGTCCATATTATTATGACCACCATATCATGACACCACATGTTAATACATGTCACAAATATGAATATAAGAGCAATGATAACCACAACACAATATAAAAAAACTGAGTCATAATCATGCAATATAATCCATCTGAAACACCATCTGTCCAATTAGTAAGAACTGATATAAAACTGGGCATCAATAACTGCTCTGTAATGACTAAATGGCTACATCAGTCCTCACATCTGAGTGTCCTGAGACTCAGTCCTGACATGGGAGAGTACAATAGTCCACAAATACAATAATGATCCGTCAAAACTGCTCATCTCAGCATCTCATATGTAAGAGATCTGTCTAAAAAATGTACTGTGTCTGAAAAATATAATATGGTAGCCTGGATACTACATATGTGATAATATCACCCTTTACATACGGCTTGTCCATACAACCAAGGAAAGAGGCAAAAACCCAGTGGGAAAATCCTCCCTTCAACATGGACATGAAGAAAAAAAAATTGGAAATATTGTTATCAATCATACTTCACCACATGATCAACAATATACGGTAGTGATTTGAGATTACTGAAGTTATTCTCACAAAACACCTTGGTGAAGATGTCTGCTACTTGCTTTGAATATGCGTAGTAGAGTAGAGCAATGGTACCATGATGCACAAGCTCCCTGATGTAGTGCATATGGATATCAATGTGCTTGGTTCATTGTATCTGAACTGGATTAGTGGATATTTGAATGGTTATTTGATTGTCACAATAGATGATAATGGAAGTCTCTGATTTGATCCCACATTCTCCAAGTATCCCCTGCAACAACAAACATTGAGTACTTGCATTCACAACTCCTCTATAATCTGCCTCTGTAGATGAGAGTGATATGGAACTCTCCTTCTTACTTGACAAGATGATTGGTCCATATGTAAGAATGAACACATATCATGAAGTAGACTTTCAATCTGTGTTGTCACCTTCTGAATCACTGTCAGTAAATCCAACTAGCTCTAAGTCACATTTTTCTTTATATAAAATCCCATGAGTTCTTGTTCCTTGAACAAAGTTTAGGATCCTCTTGGATGCTCTCCAATGGATCTCATGAGGCTGATACATGTATCTTTAAGCCACACAAACTGTATAAGATAATTCAGGTCAAGTATGTGTAAGATAAAGAAAACACTCAATCAACTGCCTATACAGTGTGTTATTTACCAAAGGAGAAGAACTTGCTTCCTCAAGCTTAAATCCAGAAAGGAATGGAGTCTTGATTGGATTGAAATATTTCATGTTAAAGTTGTTGAGAAGATATGAATCATACTTGGACTGATGAACTTTGATTCCATGTTTGTATTGAGCAATTTCGAGACCCAAGAATTGGCTCAACAATCCCAAATATGTCATGGAAAAGGCATGGTTCATTGCATCCTTTAAGGAGGAAATATCTTTCTTTGAAATTCCTGTAATCAATAGGTCATCCACATATAAAATAAAAATCATTAAATAACCATGAATCAACTTCAAATAGACATTCGGATCAGATTTGCATCGAACAAAATTTTGTGACAGCAGAAAGCCATCAATCTTGGCATACCAATCCATGGGGGCTTGCTTTAGCCCATACAATTATTTCTTTAACCTACACACTAAATATGGATTAGACACAAAACCTTCAAGTTGATGCATATAAATCTCTTCATTCATATCTCCATTTAGAAAGTCACACTTCACATCCATGTGATGTACCTTCCATTTCCTTGAAGCCACAATGGCGAAAGCTAGCCTTATGGAGTCCATATTTTCCACTGGTGGAAATTTCTCATTGTAATCAATACCTTGAACTTGTGAGTAGCCCTTATATACCAATATTTCCTTATATTTTAAAGGTGAACCATCAGCAGCAAATTTACAAAACCACTTACACTTTATTAGCTTTCTCCCTGGGGGAAGATCAACTAGTTCCCATGTGTTGTTCTTCTGGAGAAAGTTGTATTCTTCCTTCATGGATATTTTCCATATTGTATCATATGATTCATATTCATATGTCTGAGGATCATATTCAACAATTAAATAACACTTCTTAGAAAAGAGTGTATCTTTCACACAAAGGGCACTCTCAAATTGAGATCTAGTCCTCCTAGTGTCACTAGGATTCCCAGCTACATGAATGGTCCTTGATTCCCATTTTGGTCTTGTAGGGATGTTAATATATGAAATTAAATCATCATTATAATACATATCATAATCATAAAACTCATTAGTCTCTTCACTTACAATCAGTGGTTGTGGTGATGAAGAAGACTCTCTAACTTCAACTGCTACTAAAGGCTCTTCTTCAAATTGAACACTTCTTTCAATGAAATATTTGTTAGTGCTAAATTTGATCAGATTGTACCCTTTTGAATCTTAAGAATACCTAAAAATAGGAACTCTTGGATTTGGGGTTGCAAAGCCTTCCTCTTTTTCAGTTGGAATTCTAGCCCAAGCCTTTGAGCCAAAAATCTTGAAATGGGTCACGTCTAGCTTGTTCCCACTCCAAGATTCGAAATGAGTGATTCAATCAAGTTTCTTATGTGGAAACCTATTTTTATATAGGATTCACATTTTATAGCCTCGACCCAAAACTTTGGTGGAAAATGTTTAGCCTCCATCATGCAAGTTGTCATCTCCTTGAGTGATCTGTTCTTTCTCTCAGCAACACCATTTTGTTGTGGTGTGTAAGGAATAGAATGATGCATAGGGATACATACATATTCACAAAAATGGATGAACTCATACTTGACATACTCTCCACCATTATCAGATCTGAGGATATTGATTTTCCTCCCATACTGGTTCTCAACCAAGGCTCGAAAGACCTTGAAGAGGTCAAAAAATTCAGACTTGTGCTTTAGGAAGTAGACCCAAGAAGACCTGGAAAAGTCATCTATGAAGGTGAGTGTGTATTTGGATTGACTCATGGACATATGCAATAATGGACCAAAAATGTCACTTTGAATTAACTCAAGGGGTGTAGAGGTTCTCTCATGACTATCTCTCTCATACTTGTGCTCTGGGTGTTTTCCTTGGATGCAACCTTGGCAAAGTCCCTTAGAAAGCTTGATCTTTGGTAACCGTATGAACATATATTTGTCACTCAAATATGAAAGATACTTGTATTTAATATGTCCAAATCTCTCATGCCAAATATTGCTTGCTTCATTAGCATGAGTGAGAAGATAAGAGGGGTTTGAGAAGGGTAGGAAATAGGAAAACTTGTATACCTTCGAACTGTGATCCACAACACATTTTTTTATGAATTTACCATTCAAAATCTCTGATATTTCAATTTCATTGGGGAAGAAGATGAATTTATTCAGAGACCCAATGTGTTTCATCTAATACATTGACAAGAGGTTAACAACTAGACCTAGGACATACAACACATCATTAAAGGAACCATGGTCAAGATCAATCCTACCCTTCCCCATACTATCAATAACAAAGTCATCTTCCAAAATAGTTTTTGGACCTTTCTAATTGTCAAGAGAGGAGAAAGTCTCCCTTGTCGAAACCATATGTCTGGAAGCTCCAAAATCAATGATGAAGATAGGTGAGCTTGAGGTTCTAGAAACCAAGGCATGTACTCTCTCCTTGTCTTCTAAATTTAATCCTCCTTCTCAATTTAATCCTCCTTCTCTCTTTCTTGCACAATAAGGAAAGGAGATGTTGTTCTTCTCCAAGATTTGGGTCAACATGTCAATTTTATTTTTCATGCAATAGATCTAAGGATGATAGCCCTTACTGTAGTATGTGCACTTACTCATTTCTCCTTTGTTCTTATTCTTCTGGAAGTTCTTCTTGGAGCCTAAGGTCTCCTCTTGAGACTTTTCCTTGTCTCTCTTTTGATCAGGTGGAGTTTTAGATTTCTTTTTTCCTTTTGAATACACCCTTGAATCTCCAACTAATAAATATTGGTCTTTGGAAGGTTTTATGGTGCCCATCATTACCAATTTATCTTGCTCCTGGGTGAGGGATTCCTTGAAATCAGCAATCTTAGGCATCTTCAAGTTTTGATCTGTCAATTTGGTGGAATTGAAGGTCGAAAGAAACACTAAGTAGTCAAGACCAAGCTTCGAAAGTATGGTCAAGACTAATTTCTCTTCCTTCTTTTCAATTCCACGTTGTTTTAACTGCAGAACTAGGGCCTTAAACTTGGAAAAGTATAGTTGCAATGATTTGAAGTTGCTAGGACTCAAGGAGATCAATTCATTCTTGATTTGATTTCCTCTCATCTCATCTGTATTTCCAAAAATCTCTTCAAGCTTCTCCCAAACTTCATTTGGTGATGTCAATGCATCAAGATGAAAAAGGAGGTCTCTTGCAATGGTCAAACGTAAGAGACCATAGGCCTCATCTTTCCTGTTGTGCTATTTAATTTTCTCTGCAACTGCATTGGGATCTGCCTCAGTTTCCATGGTAACCCGATATAGAACTTTCGCTCTAAAAATATCTCCATCTCATCTTTCCATTCGAATAAAAGGAATGGAGTCAAGATGATCCTTTGAGATTGATCCATATCTCAGCAACTGTGCCCTCCAGTCAGCAGAATGCACTCCCAGTCAATGATTTTGAACCTGTAATAGCAATATGGAAGGATATAAATTGATCTACATAGGCTCTGATACCATGTGAAAATTGAGCCCAAGCAGTAGAACAATTACACTCATAAAATTGCTAATCAAACATTCAAAATTCATAAAAACAGAGACTGAAATTGGATCATAACACAATCCTATATTGAATAAGTGTGTAGTAGGGATTTCTCCCTTACTACAAGGCAGGAGTGGCTACCTTCCATCTATAGGACAGAAGGGTAGGGTTCCTGGTGGTTGTGCAAGAAAAACGAAACAGAAATGAAAGCAAAACAAAATCAAAGAAACCCCTCTGCACACAAGGTTATGGGTTTAGCTCCAATACCCTACATACAACTTGTTAGAAAACCTGGAAACAAACAATGGAAACCTGCAAGAACATGTTAGGCCATAAACCTGCAAGCAAAGATAAGTTAAAAAAACTAAAACAAACAATACAAAATACACATTATGCCTTCAATGGGTGGAAATGGGCCACCATGCCTTAGCTTGGAGAAGCACCTCTCTTGAGAATGGGGGAGCTATGGTTCAATGGGAGGATGGATGAGAGGGAGGGTGAATGGCTTGAGAGGAAAATGGTCTCAAGGCACTCACTTGGGCAGCATAATAGTATGCAAGGAAGGAATGTTTTGAGAGTGACACCCACTCCTCTATTTATAGTTTTTCTAGGGTTCTAAGCCCTTGGTCAGGGCTTTAGCCCCTTTTTTGGGCTTTTAGCCCCTTTCGCTCAATATTTAGCTCCTTTGGGGGTTTTAGCCCCTTTTTGGAGGCTTTAGCCACTATGAGAACTATTTAGGCTCTTTTTAGGGGATTTTAAGCCCTTTTGCACATCTGTGATCCTTTTTGAGGGTGTGGCAGTCAAATGGGGTCAAATGAGGGTTGTGCATGGGTGTCCTTGGGTGGTGTAGGCCATGTAGAGATGAGTGAGGGATTTTTAGGGTTAACAAAGTGTAGATAAAATAAAATCATCAAGTAATAGGCTATCCAAATATATAATTACATCAGATATTAGAAATCATAAGGATGCTATTCAAATTGGTCAAAAAGAAGGCTTACTAAAACTAGTCAAATCCCCCATAGGTGCATTAAATGCATTCCTAATATGTCAAGATGCTCATGAATTGGATAAATCAGATATTTCAGCTGATAAGTGATGGAAATATATCAGATCCATTCTTTTGTATGGAGAAAAAGAAGGAGGATGGGGAAGGAAAAAAACAAGGAAATTACCCCTAGACTGGCTTTTCCATTTTTCTTTAAAACTGTTGTAAAGCAGGGAAGCTTTCAAAAAAAGTAGAATTGCACTTTTACTATTCTAGAATTAATGTAGAGTTGCTAAAAAAAAATTGATGATGATTCCAAAGCACTCCATGACCCAGTTTTAGCATGTGTTGACTTCTAGGTGCAAGTGGAAGCCAACTAGCATAGCAAGGAATCTAGGAATCTAGGAATAACACAAAAATTATTAACAATGACCAATATAGGTAGCTATGGGTTTGATTATTCTAACAGATTTATTTTTGTACAAATAAAAGGTAAGATTCACAAATCCACATTTGAACATAGATCAACGTTCAGGATTGAACCCGCAAGGAAATTGACGGTTCAAAAGAAAAGCAGAAACAAAGTTGCGAAAGAAAATTCTGAAGGTCCAAAATGGGAAAGTGTGGTTCCACATTCCACAATCTGTAAGGTTGACAGTCAAAAAAGAGTTGGCAAAATATAAACGATGCAGAAGAAAAATTGTGGAAAGGGAATTGCAGAAGCAAAATTTGATATTTTATGAACTCATAATTCGCAACCTGCAATCTGGAAGATAGATGTTCAGGAAAGAATCCACAAGAGATCGATGATGCAGAAGAAATATTGCGGAAAGGAAACCATAGAATGCAGAAGGAGGAAGGAAGAATGGGAAAAAGAAATACAAAGTATTATTGGTTTCTGCAACTTGGAGTCTTCCCTGTGGAATGCAGAAGGAGGAAGGCAAAAGGCGAAAAATAAATATAAAGTATTATGGGTTTCTGCAACCCGGAGTCCGCCCTGTCAAATATAGAAGGAAGAAGGTGGAAGGAGGAAGGTGAAAAAAATATATAAAGTAATACAGGTTTCCACAACTCGGATTCCTCCCTGTAGAATGCGGAAGGTGGAAGGCAAAAAAGAAAATATAAAGTAATATGGTTCTCCACAACCCAGTGTCCACCCTATGGAATGCGAAAGGCAGAAAGGTAGATTCGGAAGAATTTATGGTGAAGAATTATCATTGTGGAGAGGAAATTCTAGTAAAATTGTGTTGTGGAAAGGTATGACTGATAAAATTAAATAGAGTTAAAAAATGTTAGAATGAAGAATTGAGTCTTCATGAAGAGGCATGATCTAAGAATGAAAAGGCACAATGGTGAAGAGATGCACTCACCAAAAACGTGTTAGAGGGTATTTATAGACATACTGATGAGTGAGAGAAATTTTCTCTATGATCTACGTCAATGCAGTAGAAATTTTCTCTATGATCTACGTCAATGCAGTAGAAATTTTCTCTATGATCTACGTAAAAAAAAATTTCTATGTTCTTGTTGATTCTGTGTTCTAATGATTAATGTTAAAAATTGGTTTTAATTAATAAAAGTTATCAATACCGATTCACCCCCGCCCCCCCTCTCAGTACTGTCCAATATTCCAACACGAAAAAGACTTGATGCTAGCCTAAACAAGGCTCTGATTCCATGTTAAATTTTTGAACCATTTATCTAGAGGAAAATATGAAAGTTGTATGAAGGGAATTATGCAGTGGAATATTCAAAGAGAATGTACACTGAACAGGAAATTCGTGCCACAAATTTCAGATAAATCAGACAAGAATTGCTCATATAATCACAACATTAATCTTCATTCATTAATCAATAATACAATGATTATACAATAAATGGAATTTTAATCATGGGAATAGGATTCGAATCTACCAGCTCAAGCTGACTAAATAGCTAACTCAGTGTGTCTAAATCACTGTTGGAACCCACTAGTCTAACTCCATATATATAAATCATTCTACAAGGAGTTAAATGATGAGGTATGTTGGAAAAATGCGTTTTTCTCCCTTCATGCATGCAAACCTGGCGCTAGGCTAACTAAAAGTGATCTAACTGATTGTAACTGGAGGTTAACTCAACATAACTACTTACCAACCATGACCAGCTAATGGAGGTTGTTGGTGTCACTCAGAGTTGGATATTATAATGTAGGGAAGAGTCTTAAAGGAGCATAATCTCATGCATGCACATGCAGTAAGTGGTATATAACCTCTATGTGTGTCCCCCACACTCTAGTACAGTAAAAATGACCCCCTGAGTTAGGAAAATAGACAAAATAGACTATATTGGAGAAAGGAGGATCAATTAATCCTTACATCTCTTCTTACTATGAATCCCATTGTATGAACAACAACTATAAAACTCCTTGTTGCAGTATTCACCTCCATTAGTAGATATGAGACACTTCAATATTTTCCCTATCTTAGTATCAACCAAATCCTTCCACTTCTTAAAAGTAGCAAACACATCATTTTTTTTGTCTAATGCAATAAACCCAAATTTTTCTAGTTGCATCATCAATAAAAGTAACATAATAATGAGAACCAACAAATGATTGTACCTGAGCTGGTCCCATACATCTATATGCAAAATGTAACACCCCAGTTTTGACCCCGATGCATTAGATGTGTATGATGTATATATTGTAATGATCATGGTGCGGAGCTAAAGGCCAAGGCCCCACCATTGATTGGTTATGCTATGTTTCAGATTTACATTGTCACCGATAGTATGTCAGGGCATGCAGCATATATTAAGCTTGTCATCATGTAAATATGCATCTTTAATTAAAATGAACCCGACCAGCTATGCTCGCTGCAACCATAATGAAAAGGGCATGATTTTCACAAAGATAAGGGTGGGGGAAATGTCAAACCTTAGCCAATGGCGAGAAAAATCCATCTGTCACCACCTTGTCTTACCCAACCACCACCATGAAAAACTGCTGTTGTTAGCTGAGGCAATTATGGCTGGGAGTGGAGTGTGGCAGGACTGTCAGTCCTTGCCCACACGCACACTCCACCAGCGTGGTTAACCTCATGATGGAAATCAAACCACCACCATCACTCCAGCGGACACTGCATTCTCTCCACGGTGCCATTCTTTTCCTTGGTTGTTCACCCTCACGCAGGAGTGGAATTCTTGTTCATTCTCATGCACAGGACTTTTCTGGTTTTACCCACGTAGTTTTTCCTCTATGGATTTGCGGATGGTGTGGCTATATACTTTCCTCACATGCTGATTTGTGGGTTCTGCGTTGTTGTTACTCACGCAGCAAGCTAGGAGTTGTTTGGTAACTGTCACCCACGATTTTTCCTATGGAGAGCCATTTTTATACTCAGGGACTATGTGTAAGTTTTCCTTACTGATTTGTGGCCCGTGCATATGTTTTTCCCTCTGTATTTGGGGTCTGGTGCAGGTTTCTCTCACGCACAGGTTGGGAGACTATATTTCTTCCCCAGTGTGGCCTGTGTGAGTCTTTTCCGCTTGTTTAGTTGTCCAGGACGGACTGTTGTTTTTCCCCATGTTGTGATTGCGTTGTTGTTGCGTTTGGGACTGTTGTAATTCATTTGGGAGTCGTTTTGGCCATGATAGGGCCAAGAATGACTTAGGAGTCGTTTTCCCTGTTCAAGCTATGACAGCTAATTGATTGCATGTGCGCAATGGTTGGTCTTCGAACTGTGTTGGGAGCAGGGATAGGGGCTTGGTTTGCTTGATAAACCTGGTGTGTTTGGAAACCACACAGACAGAGCTAGAGGGATGGCTTTATTCTCCACAACCCCTGAATAGCACTGGAAGGGAATGTAGGGCCTGAGGGACTATGTAGCAGAGAAGGGACTAATTCCTTGTGTTGGGTGTGTGTGGGTGTCTTAGAAGTCAGGCTAGTTCTGGTGTAGGTGTTACTAGCTCTGCAATGAGCTCACCAGCTTAGCATTTAGCCTTTCCCAACTCCTTAATGGCCTGATAAACCTGACCATGTTGGCTTGGCTATCTTTTTGATGGTCTGATAAACCCAACTGTGTTGGTTTTGCTGTGTTTTGTGTAAGCCTACTTGTTCCTTATTCCTTGGAAAATCATTCCTAGCTCAGGGGTGGCAATGTTGCTAAGAGATTAAGGAGCACGCTGGCCTATGGTTGGGTGGAACGTTGCAACGGCGTAGCTGGTTGCGGAACGAGTTCTTCATAAGATAAGTAACCTTGTCTATTTTACTTCCGCAATCTTATTTACTGTTAATGAATGTGATGAACATGTTGAATGCTTGTATGAACGTATGATTGCTTCCATTGTGTATGATAGACAATTGCATCTGTGTATGTTCTACTTCAATGCATTCTGCTTCAGTATTTTTATGAATTCACATGTTCATGGGGCTGGTAGCCCGGATGGTTAACGCCATGGTAGTGTCCTCTTCGTCGGTCGGAGGGATGGAAACGTTACACAAAATATCTAACTTTTCACTCTTATTTTGTTTCCCAACATTGAGAAATATAACTCTCTTTTATTTTCCTTTAACATAGTTCTCACAGAATCCCAAACTTACCTACTTCGTATTTGGAAGCAATTTCCTTGAGTGAAGAATCTACATCCCCTTCTCACTCATGTGGCTAAGGATATGATGCCACACTGCTGCACCTGTTTCTATGGAATCTATGTAGATAGAATTATCAATATTATGAGTACATAAATGCAACGTACCTATCCTATCTTGTTTTTATATTACCAATGCTACTTTAGTGATATCCCACCATGTTTTTCCAAATGTAGACAAAAAAACATTATCTCCCAACTTCCTTGTTGAGATCATATTTTGTTTCATAGCAAGAATATGCCTTACATATTTTGGAAGCCATTCATTTCCATTATTTAACTTAATTCGTATATTACCCATTCCAACAATTTTACATGGTTCATCATTCCCCAATAAAACATGTCCAAAATCACCTGGAACATAATCATGAAAGAATTTCCTATGGGGTGTAGCATGACATGAAGCCCCTGAATCTACTACCTAGTAATCACTAGTATTAACTAATGGAAGAATCAAAGAATATTGTAACACATCACCTGCTACATTAGCTTCTTGAGTAGCCTCCTACGCCTGTCTCCTTTCTTCTTTGGAGCTCTGCAGTATTTCTTCAGGGCATCTCTTATCACAGTTCCAACACTCTATATTTCCCATTTTGGACTTGGATTTTCCCTTTCTATACTTTCTGCGATTACCTGGGATCCTTCCTCTCTCCCTTTGTCTTCAACTACTCTCCATGGTCAATGCATTACCTAATGTATCACCTGTAATTTTTATTTACATTTCCTCGCTAAGAATAACACCAACAACATCATCAAATTTAAGAGTGTTTGAACCAGGGACTTAGTTACTTACAACCATAACCAAGACATTCCATCTTTCTGGAAATGAGCATAGGATTAGCAAAACAAACAACACATTTCACCCCAGTTAAGTCAACACATAAGATTGTTGATATTATGTAGATATTTATGATGGAAATTTTCAAGCTACATATATTTCCTAAGGAAATAATCTTAGATAGAGATTTGAAATTAACATCAAATTTATTGAAGGGATTGTTCAAATAATTGGGAACTCAATTAAATTTCAGCACAACTTACCATCCTTAAACATATGGTTAGTGTAATACTCTAAAATTTCATAAAAATTTAAAATTTTTCTTATGATAATAAATATTTACAATCGTTACTTAAGAGGGACATTTAACTGTTAACAGTTAACGTAATAAGGTATAAACTAGAACTAGAACTAACTCATTTATTAAATTTTGGTTAAGCATACTTAATTATTTGCTTTTATAATTCAGTATTAGAAATTGATTTAGCAGGTGATGATCTAAAGTAACATGAGATGAAACATATTTTTATTTACTATGTACTAAAGTTTGTTTTATTGTTTGTAAACATGAAGGAACTTCAGTTCATGTCCAAGGCTTACTTAGATTTTTAGATAATGCAGTGAAGTGATGCTTCTTGTACAGGTATTTTTACAAATAAGACGTTTTGTAAACCAGTTTCAGGATCGAGATTAATTATCTCAAATAGCATAAATAAAATGCTAGTATATTAGTTTAGTTTACAGCTTCGAGCAAGAAGGAGATATCATCAATCTGTATCTTTTCCATATTTTGAAATTTCTAGGTCATTACTTCAATGTTGAGGTCTAGTTGTTAACATTCTTAATCCTGATTTAAGAATATTAAGTTTTCCTGTAAAATTTATTCTTATTTATTTACCTAAAATCTTAAGTACTTGGAAATCCAAAAACAAGATAGAAATAAATGGTTTCTTCCTAGCTTTAACTATAACTTATACATCATATTTTTTTGTTCTTTCTAATGTTGGGTTGAAACAAACCCTGCATGCATTCTGTGGAATGATAAGTTCTGCATCTATATATTACCTTACAATGTCACTTGTCATCAAGACAGTTTATATGTACTTGTAAAAATCCTAAGCAATTGTTTCATAAACTTGGGTGCAAAATAAATATCTCTTATATATAAATATATCAACTTCATTCATAGTAAGTTCTATTAAAACCTAGGTATTTACCAAGTATAAGTGCAACGACTCCATGATAAGGTTATAAGTGAAATAATATTGCTTTGTTTATGGGTGGAAAGTCACTACCTAGAGAACAATTTTAAAACCAAAAACTTGCACATACTACTACCCTTTTACATGGTTTTCATTCTATAGTTATAAATCCTATTTAAGAAAGATTATAACAATGATACCTTTTTAAATTATGTTATGCATATTATGATAAAAATAAATCTATCGAATTTCGAATGAGTTTATAACAAAGGATTATGTATAACCTTTTATTCGAGGCTGCTCCAAGGGCTCTCGAAACTATAGAGCAAAACCCATATATCAAATTCAAATTGAAGTCCACGTGGTTGTTGGTTAGTGGTTAGGGTTTTCACTTTGGTAACTTCACTATAAAAGTCTCCAAAACCTAAAATCTCGCATTTCACCCTATCTTCTACTGTTGTGGAGAGTGTCGCGGGCTTATGGCCATTGATGCCATTGCTTTACCTCTGTGTGTAAAGGCTTTCGTTTTCATTGCTTACTTTTGCGAGAGCTTTCATTCGTGCACTTATCCAATTGTAAACTCTGTCTGGAATAGCAGTGTGGTCTCATTTTTGGTTTCATCATAGTATTGGTTGTTGGCTTATCCATCTCGTCGAGGTGTTGGCTTACTTGCTTCTCCTGCCCAGTTGCTAGGGTAAGAGGTTTCCCCTCGGCTTGAATCACTGTAAATCCAAAATTATTGTGCGGTCGAGGGTAAAAAATCTCCTGGTAAGCTTAATCACTCTGCCTGCAACATCTTAACATTTCTTTGGTGTAACTAGGTTTTTTTTCTAAAAAAAAAAATCATAACTTTTCTTTGTTTAATGTGCAGGTTATTTTTATAGATGCAACTAGAAGTTGGGTGGCATAGACTGCTTCAGGAGAAAAATATCCGTGCTTCTCGACCTACTAGTAAGCCTCGGTTCTTGCCTGAGGTTCCTCCTACGATGATGTGTGGGGTTATGGGTGATATGGTTTCACCGAGTTTCGAACTCTTATGCAATGGATGCATTTTGATCTCTTGTGGTTGTAAAGTTCGTAAGGCCGTAGAGTATTTTACCGAAGAATTTGTAAATGCCATTGGCCGTAGCTATGTTTAGCTGGATTTTTCTTATGCTTTAACACAGGGTTTTAAATCCTTTATATTTTTACTAAGCTCTGAAATATTTACTGGATTTATTCAGATAGGCCCTAAGGCCGTGACTTCATTGTGAACTGTTGCATTTTTATGTTAGGGTTTTAATTTGTAGGCTTGTGTTTTTAAAGGATAAGATTTAAATCTGTATGGCTCGACCATTGGTTTGTAATACTATTAAAGGATAGAGTTTCCTTGGTTTTCAAAAGCACTTGTGTTGGTTTTTTTTAATAAAAATTGCAGTCTTTTAGAATTTATGTCTTCGACTTTTAAGTGTTTATTTTGATTAAAAATGTATTTTATTTAATATTAACTTAGGATTTTCTTATTATGATATGAAAGTAGAAGAAATGAAATTCTTCTTGATTGTAGGGTTCGACCCTATGACCTGGTCTAGATTTATTATCATAATTTTAGTTTTTAAGTTAATATTATAACTATGTTTATTTTTAATAGAATTCTACTCTGTTGTGTAATTAGGTTAGGATTATTAAATTTTCTTTTCTTATTTTATTTTAACTTCTTCTTAATAAAGAGTTTAATATTGTTTTTGTTTAAGTATTATTTATTACTGGGCATTTATAATATGGATATTTTAATTGTATAAGAGTTTGTTTTAAGAGCAAGAGGGTAAAATTGTAAAAGCCCAATTCTAGAATGAGGAATAAAAAAGAGAGTTAGTTGACAGTTTCCCTAATTTAGGGTTTGTATTTTTATTTTTATTTTAAACCCTGCATTATTATTATTATTGTTTAACTATAATGTGCTTATTATTGTTGTTTACTTACAATATTAATGAAATTTTCTTAGATGTTAATGCCAAACCTAAATGATTACTATGCTTCATTTTTATTGTTTATTAGCTATTCCTGCTTATGTTATTTTTTTGTTCCTATAACATTTAATAACTATATGTATTTATAACATATTAAGCTTATAAATAGTAATTATTACTCTGTTCAAAGGGAACCATTACACAGACCGTGTACTCGTTTTTTAAAATATCTTTCTTTAAGATAGTTTTGTTTATGTTTAAATTAATGTATTCTAACTATGGAAACTTCTGAAATAGTGAATCTTTCTTCTGATCATTCCTATAAAGAATCTGCACAAAGTAAACGAACATAATCCTACATTCTTGATTTGATTTATCCATCAGAATTTAATCTCACCTACTGTACTAGAGTACTACCTTCTTGAAGGTGTGGAAAAATACAGTTAGGTATTTTATTAATTAGTAAACTTAAATTAACCCTAATCATTAATTCTAATCCATATCTAATCCATAATTCATCTATCTTTCAACAATAAACGATTTTATCCAAGTAATTTTAATAACAGATGAAATAGACATATAAATATATTATTTCCCACCTGGTTGAAAGCACTGGGTGAGAGAACTGGTTTAGAAACCTCTGCAACTCCACAGATTAATCAATAGTAAATCTTTCTGCCTGTAGCAGTAAGAACTCATCTCAAATCAACTGCACTAGTTTAGAACTTCAACACTTTTCACTCAAAAACGTCTTCTTGCCCCCTCCATTGAATTTATTGTGCACTAACTTCACTCAGAAATTTCATAAGTAAAGAATGAGTATCCTCAGCTGAATTCAATGGGAAGTTTTATCAGCATGCCTAGGTATTTTGGGTCAGTTTTCACTTAATGAGCCACCTACTCTAGTTCCACTTTCTTGGGGAACATGACCACAAAAATAGGGAAGCTTCGTCCTGCAACGGCTAGAAGTAGTTTGAGGATGCTGGCAAGTGTCAATATTCTCTCAACCCAACCTATTCCACCAAGTGGCCAGTAAAACATTCATTTAACAGCCTCCTTAAGCTGTTGTCTCATCTTTTATTTATTTAATAATAAAATATTCAGCAATTAAATGCAATTATCTTTGACCCCACTTGGTCATTAATTACAAACTTTATAATAACATTAAAACATAATGTCTCCTAAAACATAAAATGTTTTTACAATTTGGGGCATGTGACAATTAGACAGAGAGATTAAATCAAGTGTTGGAAGATATGTTAAGGATGTATGTGATGGATAAGCCATCCAAGTGGCAGGACTACATACATTTGGTTTATTTTTCTTACAACAATGTTTATCAAGCATCATTAGGTATGAGTCCATTTGAAGGCATGTATGGCAGGAATTTTAGGACTCTAGTAAGTTTGGAAAACCTGGTGAACCGATTAATACTTGGACCAAAATTTCTCAAGCAAATGGATAAGGAAATTATTAAGATCAGACAAAAATTACAAGTAGCATAGGACAAGAAGAATAGTTATGCAATTTTGAAAAGAGTGCATAGAGAATTTAAGGTTGGATACCATGTATATCTCATATTTAAGCAAAGGGATAGCTCCTTAAATCTTGGACACTATGCTAAGTTAGAACCAAGATATTATGGACCTTTTGAATTCCTTAATAGAATAGGACCAACTCCATATAAGATGGAATTTCCCACACATATGAAATATCATAGGGTATCCCATGTTCCTTTGGTTAATAATTATATATGTGATCCTTATCATATTATTGATTGGAATGTGATTCAGATGGAGCTTGAGGGAGAGTTCCAAGTGGATCCTATGCAAATAATAGGCAAGAAGGAGGTTGTACTCAAGAACCACATCATCAACCACGTAAAGGTACACTAAAAGCACTCTAGCACAAATGAAGCTACGTGGGAGATGGAATATTCCATGAGGTAGGAATACCCATTTTTGTTTAGTTTTGAATAACATAAAGGACAATGTTGTTTCAAGAAGGAGGGTATTGTAATGTCCCTAGTTTTGACCCTTGACATAAACTATGTAAATTATGTAATATTTATGAAACTTATAGGGAACATGTTGAGGAGCCCAAGGAAAATGCCCTACCATGGAAATTACTAGTATATATGTGTGTGTATCAATGGGATATGAGCATCCTGATGTTAGGGAGGAATATGTTTAATCCATGAATTTAATAGAGGAGAGTTAGGTGTCCTAGAAAGAACTAATGAGACATCTGATACATCTCAATCTTTTAATGCTTCCAAAGGAAGGTAGTTGAGGAAATTGTTTTTTGGGGGAAAGAAAGGCATGGGTATGTGCTACCTTCTGGAAAAGATGTGTCAGTGATTTTGTTAGTCTTCCTTTCAAGGGGTATGGATCAATAGTATACCAAATATCCTATCAATCATTTTTTTGAGGAGTTTGGAAATAGCTTGTCAATAAGTTTGTCCAATGATTAATCAGTTACATGGTGAAGTAACCCAGTTCTTCATGGATGTATTTATATCTAGCCCTTTCGTGGATGGAGGAAATAATCATTACCCATCCACTGGCTAATATATCATTCTCGTCTATGGAGAAGACTTGAAATTTTCCTAAGAGCAAGCTGAACCTGAGCAGTGATAGAGTGGGGGTGAACCCAAGTTTTGTTGCATGGTCATGGATGCGAGTTAGAGAGTTAGATGAAGAGTTAAACTATTGAGTGTTCTTTGGTGAATCCAAGCAATAAATTATTTCTCTATATCCTCATCCCATGTACCTTGAGTTGTGTCAAAGACCTGAGTGATTCATCTTGTTCCCAGAAGTTTCTGAGTAAGTCTCAGGAGAGTGGTAAGAGAGTGAAATCATCATGGATTCCCAATCACACACCTAAGAAGCCTCGTTCTTTGATATTCAGTCATATCGATCATGGTTATGGTGAAATCGATCCTAATAGAATGGTATATTGGATAGTGACTGAGGTGTTTCCCTTGGATCCATTAGTTGTGCACAACCAATATTTATTATCCCTAGGGAAATATCATGTAGGAAGATGTTTCATGGTTTGTGTGGTTTTTCTATACACACACTAGTATCGGACATAGAGGAAGGTTACACCTAAGGAACCGTTGGGCAATGAAGGGATACCTTCTTTGTGTTATGTGGGGTGAATTTTTTGGACCTCAAGCTAACGTAGTCTTGTAGGTAACTAGATCAGACTATTTTTCCTATTTGAATTGTTGTGATCCCAAAAGAGTGAATAAAGTATTGAGCACCGAGTAGATTGAGATACAATTGTGGTTGCATGATCTCCCTATGCAATGGCGGGGTTTGATTGGCCTTTCTATGCACACACTAGTATAGCACATTCATGGTGTTGTTTGGGGTGGGTATTGTGGAACCCAAACTAACCATGTCTGTATGTGATTGACTACTGGCATTGAGTACCAGAGTGTTATAGAGTGTGGACCTAACTAAGATACTAATGAAGGATAATAAATTTCAGTAGAATAGCGGGGTTTGGGTGGAATTTCTACACACACACTAGAATAAAACCTATGTGTTGTTGTGTGGAGAGGGTGTTGTCGAACCCAAACTAATTGATTCTTTGCAAGGTGCCTAAATATTTATGGTAAGTCACTCGTGAGAATTTCCCCTCTTTTACCTGTGACAGCTTGCTAACCCAAAAAATAATGGCTTGGTTGTAACCTTATGCCTATTTGAATGTGGGAGAGAGCCATGGATATATAATTACCCTTTCCTTAAGGTAATCATTCCTGATGCAGGAGTGGCCTCTTAGAAGAAAGATTATATGATGGACATAGTTCCTACAACTGGGTGGAACATTTCTCTTGCGTAGTCAATTGCTAGGAGAAGATCCATTCAAGATAAGTCTTATGTGATGTTTTAGTGTTGTTATGTATCTCCATTGTATTAGTGATGATCTGAATGAATGAGTAGTTTCATTTTGTATATAAAAATGATGAAGGTTAAGTTACCATAGAGTGGTTGCACTGCGTGATGATAAGTGCATAATGGTAAAAAACAATCATGATGCAAACCCGTGTGATAGTATATCTTTATGTATGCAGTATGGCAATGTAGATATGATAAGAATGGAAGTATGAGTAGATCAATTATTGGGTGCATAGCATGTTCAATAATGTGTTAATGGATATGTGTTGCATACTATTGCATAACAAAATAACCTAGTAATAGAAAAATAAATCTTGGTATCAGAATATGGAATAAAGAAAATAGATCCCCCATTATCACAATAGGCCACAGAGGTCATTGGGAACATGACACCTACTCCTATCACCCAAGGTATGCAAGTGTAATACTAGTGAATCTGCTTACTTTGCCATTTCTTCTCTTTAAAAACAAGGTCAACCCCCTGAATAAGATCCAAGTACCAAAAGAAAAACTAGCTAGCATTGAGAAAACATTCATTGTATAATATTATGCGATGGAACTGCATATGGGTCAGCTACATTGTAAATGGATGTCCCTTTATATACTTCTTGTGTGAATTATACATCAATTTCGTAGGCTATTGTTTCATTTTTATGGGTAGGGTTATACAATCATAAAAAAATTCATTTGGCTATCTGGAGAGGTCTGTCCCGTCCTAAAAAGTGGGGGGTTGGGGGATCAAAGATTTGAAGCATTTCAACCTATCATTGTGTGCAAAGAGAATGTGGCAAGCTACCAATCACGTGGGACTATGGGGTACTTTAATTAAATAAAAATATATGTCTCAGATGCTGTTGGACATCTGGCTTCATAGAGCCAACTTCAAAACAGAAAATTCCTCTTTGATTTGGCACGGCCTCCTCTCCAATATGCACATTATACTTCCTGAGCTAGTTTTGCTAGTTGGTCATGGTAACTTGATCTATATTGGCATGGATCTGATTTTCGGCATGCCAAACTCCATGTTGTCTCAACCAATGTTGGAAAAATTGCATGAAAAGAGTATGCTCTTACTCAAATAGGTTTATGATCGTGAGTATGTTATTTCTCCCCACTGGAAGTCCTCGTTAGAATTAGGACTCACGAGGACACTGGAAACAGAATAGGAATGCTATACCAAAATATTATATGAGACAGGTATCTCTCTGAATATTGAACTAGACCATATCATTTGGAAGTCCAATCGACATATAGGAGCAATGAAAGCCCATCTGGCATACATTGTGTCTCTAAAAACTATTGAGGAACCCAAAGGCCAAGGGTGGCACTCTGCATTATGAAAAATTAAGATGGCGGGAAAGATAAAGTACTTTGGTTGGCTAGCCATAAACTACAAAATTCTCACTTGGGATTCCCTCTAGCACCGTGGGTACGTTGGTCGGGGGAAAGCTATTATGTGCCACCATGCTTTGGAAACAACTAAGCACATTTTTGGGATTTTCACTTTTTTCAATTTGACTAGACAAGCTCTTTGTCTCTAGCTTGGGGAAACTTGGGGGTGGGGACTTGATTCCTTAGTTACGAATTTTGAACAGTGGCAGACATCGACGGGATTACCACTGGTAGCCCTGTGTCTGTTTCTTTGGGAATACTGGAAGTCGTGAAATGAATAATATTTCAAGATATACCTATCAACCAGGCTCTCATTATATCAAAGGTATGTTCTTCCCCCTATATGGTTAGGTCTTTACCTAAAAATGTGATGTCCAGGCATATTAGCCCTCCTATCGACCCGAGGGATTGGATTATGGGCTGTTTTGATGGAGCTGCCAATACTGGTCATTGTGGTGCTGGTATGTATATTGTGCTAGAAAAATCATAGACTTTCAAACTTCTCATGGATGCGAGTAATGGCACTAACACCAAATATGAATTATTGGCCCTCTGGGGTTACTCTCTTTTGCTCTACATAAAAAATTTGAGACCTTGCATGTCCATGGATATTCTACAGATGTTATATAGTGGGACAAGGGTAATCATGATATACATTCTATGGAATTGGAACACTGGCTGAGTAGAACAAAAGCGCTCATCAAAATTTTATCACACTCACCTTTCAGCATGTCTTCAGGGAGTTCAATACGATGGCAAATGACCTTTCCAAGAAGGCTATTGGAACCGGTTTCATAGAGATAATTTGTTAGGAATACATAGATTTCACCTTG
This sequence comes from Pseudotsuga menziesii, assembly GCA_001517045.1. Lineage (NCBI taxonomy): Eukaryota > Viridiplantae > Streptophyta > Pinopsida > Pinales > Pinaceae > Pseudotsuga > Pseudotsuga menziesii. The sequence goes on along the minus strand of LPNX010502957.1, from coordinate 47,477 downwards.
ACATACTCAGGTTCTCTCATGCACTACTGA
>LPNX010502957.1:29672-47176 GCA_001517045.1 Pseudotsuga menziesii | reverse complement strand
TAATGACTATAAATAGACTGGATGGACTCCCGATTCAGACATGACTCCCGATTTAGACATATGACCAAATTTGGACAAGGGAGGATTAATAATCCTAACACTGAGAACTATAATCTCTTTTTTTATGTTTCTTGGCCTTATCAGTTTCTAGGTATCTCTTTTGGATGTTTAGTTATACCAGCTATCAAAGCTATATGTTGTTTTAGACAGTATTATATGTCTTCAAATTCATGTTTTTTTTCACTTATTTGACAGAAATGCATCTGATATTATAGAACTATGAAATTTTGTAACTGATATTGGTGTCGCTCTTAAGACACAGTTTTTATGAAAGTTTAAATTGTCTTTTTCCATGTGAAAAAAAATGGAATCTTTGTCTCAATAATTTGCACCTTACTATACTTGATCTATTATGGGGGACTAAGAAACTCATGGATTTGATGGAATAGAGTGGGGAGTAGTTGAGACCGATGTTGTTTTCACCCTGCCTAATTCCTTTGCTTAACCTTGTTACTATCCCGCTACTCGCTGAATAGTGTGAACGTGTCATCTTCAGGTCCACCTAAAAAAATGTAACGATTTGCACATGCATAGATCATAGTAATGAATTCCCACCTAAAACAATACAATGAGGCACACATGCATGTGATTAGAGTAATTAAACACCCCTAGGATTTCACGATGAAATTAAGGTACTTTTGGTTACTAAGGATAACACTTAGCCTAACTATTAAAATTTCTTTCACTCTTTATGTGTTGCATAGTTATTAAATACTATAGAGAAACAATGTAATGAGAGTGAGGTTGAAGATGAGATTTATTCATTGTAAGCATTACCTAATTTAACTTTAACATATTTACCATTATGTGTACTCTTCCACCAGCCCCTATTAGTTTAGTTCAATGTTAACAACTTTGATGCCAATGTTAGTGTGAATGTGAACAGCTTTTATTTCATGGAAATAAGTAATATTTCATTTCTTCCTTTGAGGTCAGCAATGGATTGTTCAAAAGAAAGAATCTGATGACAGTTATTTGATATCCTTGATAATCTATCAACTATCCATCCCTTCAACTTGAATCTAATGAAAATGCAAGGAGGGTAACAATATATATTGTACTGAAAAAATTTCATCTTCCATTTGTAATCTCTTAAACTTCCATCAATGAATGTTGTAGTGGTGGTTATGTTAAATTTAATTAATGCTCCAAATTATTGGATGACTGTGATGACAATGTTCGATTTTCCTTGAGAAACTAGCCAACTGTGTGTCACCTAGATTAAGCCTTTCAATGGATTTGTAACGAATATGTAAGTCCCTATTGGATTATAGAGTGTATGATTAGTGTGTTCCTTTGCCATCTTTATTAGAGTAACATCTTGGAGAGTTATAGATGTGAAACAGCACTCTTGAAACTTTCAACCACCTTTTTGTTAGGTACATAATAATATGTATCATGATAAATTTTCATACATTTTTTCTTGATTAATTTGATTTTTTTGAGAAAGGTTCAAGGTATCTTTTATATGGTGGTCACTTGTATCTGCCATGTATATAATAAAATAATTTTATCCAGGGTTCCTATAGATGGATAAGGATTACAGTATCACCATGCATATATTCACCTCATGATGGATCACTCACTCACTCTTATTCCTTTACGTACCCCCTCAATTTATAGTTCAAATAGTAACCCGTTTGTTTCTGAAACATAGTCAATCTCATTACGTAAATGACCTAGACAAATTTCTTCCTCTTGCTTCCCCTATTATAGACTATAGTTCTTGGTTACTTCCTATTGGCCCTAGGATAGTTTATTGTAAAATGTTTGTGAAGCCCAACTAAGTTGTGAACCAGGTCACGACGAAGTGCGAGTTGAAAAGGGTCAACTCTAAAATTTTGGGGAATTTTTGATGAAGCATTAATACATGTGGTGGGTTAGTTAGGAATAATGTCCACTAATAGGTAGTGGGAGCAGATGTAAAACAATCGTTAGTTTCCTATAAAAATGTAATGGGTTGAGTAGATGAGGATATGGGATTCTTATGATAGAATGAGTCGAAGTTTGATGTAATACATGTTGGTTTTGTATGTTGTAATGAAAATTAATGAGTAAGTGTCAAGGAGAAGAAGTTTTATCGATCTGCAGGTTGTGTGTGTAGATCTAATGTACTGAGGATTTTGATGAATAGGTCTGCAAGCTGTGTGCACAGGAAGAAATAATTCTAGACACGACTTAGGCCAAATGAAGAGCGTGCTTGTGGTTTTCTCCTCTTCTTGTTTCCACATTTAAATGCCCATGTCAAATGGTGTATGCTTATATGTGTGCATATGTGTTTTTTTATGATCTGTCACAAATGGTAATGTTATTTATTAAGTATTCAGGATAAATAGTTAAATGATCAATGGAATCCAATTGTATGTTGTAGCAACATGTTGTTTCTAGAACTATATGTCATAAGATTTTATATATTAATGTTGTTTACTGTTGGTCAATCACTGACATGGAAAGATCCCCTTTGGTTGTTACACCTAAAATATTTACCAATGCTTCAATCCCTAAAAATACCTGGCCACAAACTCTTTTGGATAATTATTTCTTATTCCTATCCTGGTTAGCGCACTTTTCCTTCTGACAGAGAGCATCATTCATACTTGAAACTTGTTGCACATTGGAAGTAGGAGCCGGTGGTGCCCCTTCCTTTAATACAAGGTGTTTCAGTGCACTTACCCTTGTTGCAAGGAGCGTCAACAAGATTGAGGAAAAAATAGAAGTTTCGAGAAGCTTCTAAACGAAATCTCTCATGGAGGATGATCCTATACATGTGGGAGAGATAGCACTCAACCTCCTATCCCATAGGGATCATTCCCTATCCTATTCCCAAAATATATCAACTCATTTGGGCTTCCCTTTTCCTATAAAAGAAAGCTTCGTGGATCATGTGAGGGGAGACCAAGAAGAGCATCATTATGTTGTTGGATTGAAGTCTGGTGTAGAGGTAATTTGAGAGAGTGTTCTGAAAAAAGAGTTTGTATTTGTTAGTGGTAGGTGTTGAGTGTGTCAAAGATATTGTAAAGGAAAATATATTGGCATCAATTCTTTTGTCATAGCTTTCTCTTTTCATCTTTTAATACAAAATCATTTCCCTTTCCCATACATGATTTATATCAATATTGATCATTTATTATTAGTCTCCTTGATCAGTAATATATATTATTGATTTGTCATGTTACTCTCATCACTTGTATCATTTCTTGTGTTTCTTTGCAGGTATAGTACATCACATTAAGATCGGTGAAACAAGGAGAAACTTCCATATCTAAGGTAAGAGATTTATTTATTCAAGTAGATCAGTTATCTAGGGAAAGGATCTGTTGTTGTGTATTTTTGTTTTAGACTTGTACCATGCAGGCTAGAGGAACAAGCAATTTCTGCACTGGTTGAAGTATTACCCTTAGCATATGTCACTATAGAAGCCTAGTTCTTGTAGCTCACATAAGGTATCTCAGGTGAGATGTCATGACACTTTCATAGTAGGTGTTTCTGACAGATATTTTCTCTGTCAGGCCAGTACCCTAGGTTTGTTGGAAGGGTCATAAAGGTGAACCTGGGTTGAGCTGAGTCAATCCAACAAATAGTTTCATTACGAGGACTGAGATAATTTCAAGGAGGATATGTTTTGTCACTCGACAAATAATGAGATTCAATATTGGGTCTACCAAAAAGCTCAAGAATTTGCACATTAAGAATGCAAGGTATCATGGCTTACTCTAGGTGAATGGTTGGGAAGGTATGCTTTCTCTGATATTCATGAAATATTTTTCAGTGAATTTCCCATTATATTTTATGAATGGTTAGAAAGGTTGGTTAGTTAAAGGAAAATGTTTTAAGAAGGAGAACCTAGAGAATGGAATCATAAACTAATCCAATGTATGGAAAGTGTTAGTAATCCTACTTCCAGGTTTTTCAACTTTTGGGTTGATAGCATTTTGGAGGGGTATATTACTGATATTTCCATAGATACTATTAAGTCTTTAGTGAAGCTGAGAGGGAATTTTCCCAAGGTCCTAGAGGAAAATTTTCTTTGTCTTTAAAGCATTGGATCAACATGTTGGTGTGTGAAAAGGGAATTTTAGGATGGAGTCTGACGAGTGAACCATTGTGCACAGAGGAGATGGGTAGTGATTGGAGGAAATCCTCAAAAAGATGGGTAGAGTAAGTTCAAATGTTCCCAGCTGGGAGTGATACTGATGAAGAGGGTGGTTAAGGAGTGGAGAATATTTCAGTCATGTAAGTGGAGAAGGACTGTGAGAAAGAAGAGTTGCAAGGCGACCGAAACAGGTGACTATGATTTGGTGCCACAACTCAATGAGGAGGCTTACGAAGAAATAAAGGAATATCACTTTGTTTCTGAAGGATAGGGAGAGGACACAACTTCAAACTAGGACCAAGGCCACGACATACCCAATACTTTGTGTACATCTCCGGTATCCCAGGAAAGACCCAAAAGTATTTCTAAGTGTGTTTTATCAAATAAAAGTAATAGTAATAGCCAAGATAGTAGTCGACAAGTTCTTTCTGGTCTGACTGATGGTTTATCTAATTCAGGATCATCAATACCCAAAGCCATAGGATGGTTGGGGATGACATAAAATTACCTATATTCAATGGGAATGTGTTGGAAGACCTACAACATTAATGGTTTTTGTTTGAAGTTTTCTAAACTGTACAATAGGTCCAGGATGAGGTCATAAAAAGAGCTCAGATGGTTAGGGGTTGTTCCCTTGATTGGTTTATGAAGTTTTCTATGGTTCCTACTAGGAATCCTCAAAAAATGCTAGCTAAGATTCAGAATGGATTAGTAGATGAAATTAGGAAACCTAAATCTAAGTCGCGGTGCATAACAGAGTTAAAGGAGATATCAGGTGAGTATATTTGGGATTTTGATTAGATATTTAAGAATCTAATGGCTAAGGTTAGTTTCCATATGTTTGATGTGCAACATAAGGAATGGTTTATTGCTTCCTTGTTGCCTCATATTCGAGTTCCCCTGATGCAAGAAAAGATAGTTTCTTATGTAAAGGCCCTTGAGCTCACTATGATGTTAGAAACTTCGCTAGTTGGAGAAACTAGTGCAGGAATGATGTAGATTCAGTTGCAGTTAGCTAATATGTTGATGAAATACAAGATATTAAAAAGGGAAAAGAGGTATGTGAATATGTCTAGTGTACATAGTGCAAAACCGAAGGACATCATAAGGATTATTGTCCTGCTTTCCTAGATTACATTTCTTCGAGTGCAATGAATCCATTGAATTCATAAGAGATGTCATGGTGTCAAGTCTATCAGACCAGAGATCATAAGGAAGAGGAATTATTTTATCCACAGAAGATAGTAACTAAACATGCTATCCTTTTATTTTAAATTATGTCAATATGTAGGTCATGATGAAAACAACTGTAGAGAATACCAGTTTCTCTAGGAGAAAGCACTGGATACTTATTTGATGAAAAACGATGAACAAATGCAAGATGAGCGAGCACAGACACAATTTCCTCATCCCAGGTTTGGTGGTAACTTCAAAGGATGTGGTAGAGGAGGAGTATTTGGTAGAGGATGAGGACATGTTATATGTTATAATTGTGGAAAATTAAGACATTATTGCAGTGACTATACCAATTCAACGACGACGTGCTCATATTGTAAAGAAATGGATCCTACGATTGTAGACTGCCCACAACTTATTTCTAAGTGGCAAGCTAAGATTGTTGGGAATCCTGATCCAGCACCAAATCTGAATCAAAATGTTCAAAAAAAAATTTCCAAGCCAAGGGAACCTACTATTGATGTTCTAACCAGGGTAGTTGCTGCAACTGGAGATGATCAAGGAGAACCTTGTCCAGGTACAAGAATATGACCTATGGTGCAAATAACGATCATGTTTGATGTCTAGAATGAGAAAGGAACCTTATTCAATGCACAGAATGAATTTTTGGATAGAAATTGTGCCTCAACATCAATCGATTCCCCAATGTTTGATGAAGGACCGGTCATTGATATTCCACCCCTCTTCGACCGATCAATTCCAAGGGGGTTGACATAAGAGGTGAGTATTTTAAACAATTTCCTGAAGAGTTGTTTGACCCTTGCTACGAATAAAGATGCACTGGTATAATTGCCAGCATTAGTAGAAGAACCACAGACGAATCCGCGACTAGGGAAAAATGTTAACCATATTCACAAGAGGATTAAGACTGATAAAGATTTATTCCTGAGTGCTCAGCTAGGTCATTATGATATGGATTTCATTATTTTGGATCTAGTATCAGATCTTAATATTCTAACAAAAAAAAATATGGGAAAGTATGGGGAAATCAAATTTGGTATGGTCTCTTGTCTACTTAAGATTAGAAAACCAGTTGAAAGTTGTTCCTATTGGTCAATTACCACAACTTCCTATCGACGTGGATTCCTCCGAACTCATGCAGAATTTTTGGTAATTAAGATTGTTGACGATTCCAATCCTTATCTGACACTTCTGGGGATCGATTGGGATATGGAGAACCAAAGTATTATAAATTTTAAGAAACATGTGTTATCATTGAAGATTCAGAAATGCAAGTGGTTGCACCTATCAATCTGCTGGAATGACAATATTATGTTGAGCCAGTAAAAGGAGAATAACAAGAAGTATATATGGATAACATCTAAAACATTTCCTCTGTAAAAGATGATTATATCAATCATACAACTGATGGTAAATTGAGTTGGAAAAGTATTAGCTCTTGTTCATCAAATTTAGGAGAGGCATTGGAAAAATGGTAGAATCCACTACATGAAGTGTCAATGCGAAAAATGTGCAAGGATTACAAAGTCTCTACGATGCGTAGGTACTGAGGTATTTGATCTACCTAATTATGAAGGATTACCTAACTTAGACACGTTCTTGATAGAATTTTAAGACATGATAATTGAACCTCATTGATTACTAACTTTAGATGTGGCTCTAAAAGCAACATGTACAAGATGGTGTGTTGTGCATAGAAAATGTATTTCAAAATGGCCTCAATGTCAAAGGTTGCTAGAAGCAATATTTGGTGAGAATGTTTCCTTTGTGGGTAAAAAATATACAGGTTTGATAGATCCTATCTACCACCTTGAAATTTGTTGTGCGACATGGAAGATGGAGCCTTTATAGGAATGGGAGCACTTATTCATCCATACTCTGGATCTAATACCTAAAAACTGGTATACGTCAGTTGAGTTGCACAAAACACTTCTGATTGGGATGAACTAGGTAACAATTTTTTACATACTTTTAGTTTCCCTAATGGTAATCCTATGATTGATGCTCCCTTACAAGTGATTAAGGACAAGATTTTTGAAGATCCCCATATTCCAATATCATTTATTCCATAAAGGAATGTGACAATTCGGGGTTGGATGGAGTGCTACAACCTAGATGGAGTACCTAAAGATGATGATCCTCCCGACATTCATATCCTTGATTCTGAAGGTAGTCGAGTAGTCAAGGGACAAGGTCTATTGGCTGACCAATTTTTGAAGCCTCTAAAAATAAATAAAGTAAACATTGGTTCTCTTGAGTATTAATTCTGTCACAACAATATTGAGACAAAGCATGGACTTACAAGATATTCAAGACAAATTAGGCATGAAATGACATAACAATACTACAATAGGAGGTTGCAGCTCTATATAATCAATAATGGAATGAAAATCATTAATAGAATATCATGCAGAATGCATGAATTCCAAGACAATTCGAATTCAATGGAGGTCATTTGAATTGCATGGATGGGTGTAGCTTAAATGACTATAGCCACACTGAATGCACTTAGTTAACCACTAATCTAGCCATGATTGACTCTAACTGAGTCCTAACTGAATCAGAGTGTAATAAATGACTGATTCTAATTGAATGTAACTTAAGTACATGTCACTGCATGTCAATGAATAGGTGGTAGCGCATCATTAAATCTAGATAGCTCCAATGAAGTGAACTAAACTGAAACTGGTCATCAGAAGTTGTTGGAGGCACATTAAATCACTCCAGTTCACCCAAATCATCCCAAAATAGACAATGACATGAGGGAGATGCCTTTATAACTCAGCTTAACTGATTTTTAAGTGAAACAACACTCAGTTAGCTATTTGGTGCACTTATGACACTCCGATCACCCTTGAATTGCTTCTTGATTGAAGGAGGAAGCCTAGTTAGCCTCCCTGATTGAACGAGAAGGATTAGTTGGCCTCCCTAATTGAAGAAGAGTGTGGTTGTTCTCATGATGATGTCATGGTGTGCTGATGATGATGTCAATTGATTCAATAAACTTAGGATAGTGGGTAATCGGGCCAAAATTAACCAAATAAAGTGTGTAAGTTGGATAATAACTCCAACACCCCCCCCTTAAGCTATACTTAGGAGGAGTAAAAATTAAATGCATAAATTTCTAGGGCCCCAGCAACAAAGGCCATAGGTCACCCTATACAAAAAATAACTGTAACAATGCTCAATATAAAATTCTAAGTGAGGAAAGAGGGAAAACCCAGTGGGAACAAAACCCCCCCTTAAGCTGAACACTAGAGAAGTAACTGATCACCCTGATGAAATCACCCCCAACAGTGAACGAAGGTAAGTGAAATTTTTTTCATTAAATCTCTTGGTGAAGATATCTGCAATCTGCTCATTTGTAGGGAAGTATTGTAGAATAATGGTCCTAGCATGCACCAACTCCTTGATGTAGTGCATGTGTATCTCAACATGTTTGGTCCTCTTTTTGGTAACTAGTTCTATGTATATATTGATATCACTTTGGTTGTCACAGAATATGACTGTGGATCAAGCACTACCCATCCCAAACTATGAAAGAATGCCTTGCAACCAAACAGCTTGGATGCAAGCATTCACTGTTCCCCTGTACTCGGCCTCTACTGAAGATAATACAATGGAAGCCTTATTTTTGCTAGACCAGAAATGGGGCCACCACCAAACATAAATTAATACCCAGAAGTAGAATTCCAATCTATGTAATCCCATGCCCAATCTGAATCTGTATAACCAACCAACTCTAGCTCAAACTCTGCAGCATAGTGAATGACGTAGGATCTTATGCCTTGAATGTGCTAAAGGATCCTCTTGGATACCTTCCAATGGATCTCATGAGGCTGCTGCATATATATTGATACAACATTCATGGCATAACAAATATCAGGCCATGAATGTGTCAAGTAAAGAATGATACCGATCATCTAGCGATAAATAGTGTAATCCATGGGTGGGGTGGATTTTCCCTCTTCAGGGTTGATTCCTGAGAGGAAATTGAATGGTCCAGACTTGCAATCAGACATGTTAAAATTAAATAATAGGTATTCACTATATTTATAATGAGTTACCATTATCCCATCAAAATCTTGTGCAATTTTGAGGCCCAAAAACTGTTTCAACAAGCCCAAATCGCTCATCTCAAATGCATCATGGAGGGCAGTTTTTATGAAAGCAATCGAAGCAAGTGTGCTTCCAGTTATCAAAATAACATCAACATATAATAAAATGGTAAGAATATTACCATAATACCGCTGAAAATACACATTAGTATCATATTTGCATCTCTATAATTTTTGTGAAAGCAGAAAGGCATCCATCTTGGCATACCATGATCTTGGGGCCTATTTCAACCCATATAATGACTTCTGCAATTTACAAACCAAAGAAGGATCTGATATATAGCCCTAGAGCTGCTTCATGTATATTTCCTCATGCAGGTATCCTTGTATAAAGGAACTCTTTACATCCATATGATGTACCTCCCAGTGCTTGGATGCGGCAGTGGCCAAAACCAGTCTAATGGAGTCCATTTTTTCCACCGGTGCAAAGGTCTCATGATTGTCCACTCCTTGGACCTGGGAGAACCATTTTTCAACCAGATTTTACTTATATTTTCATTTTTTTCCATCATGTTCAACATTTTTCTGAAACACCTACTTGCATTGAACTAATTTCCTCCTAGCTAGAAGAGAAACTAGCTCCCAAGTAGCATTTTTCCGAAGAGAATTAAACTCTTCATCCATAGCAGCTTGCCATCTCGGATATTTCCGAGCATGGTAGTAGGACTTAGGATATGACCCAATAATTAAATAAAATGTCTTGGAAATCAATGAATCATGACAAGAGAGATAAATACCTACTTTTTGAAAATCAAACCGGGTTCTTCTTAGATCAGCAGCATTTCCAATGTTTTCCCTGACGAAAGAGAGTGTCTTTTTGGCCCAAGTTGGGAGATGTGTTTGCACTTAAAAACATGATCTTGAACCTGATATATATTTATCACTTATATCAGATATAATTTTTGAAAAATCATATCCTTCACTCCCACTTGCATCACCCAAATGATCATTAGAACAGGAGGGAATTTCAGCAGAATTTTCTTCAACTAGTTCTACCTCTTGGAGAGGCTCTTCAAATTGGACACTTATTTCGATAAAAATTTGTTTGGTTCTAATAATAAGAAGATTTAATCCCTTAGATTATTCTAAATATCCAATGAACAAACATTCAACACTTTTCGGTTGCAAATATTTCCTCTTGTCATGCAGAATTCGAGCCAATGCAGTGGACCCAAAAACCTTGAAATTTGACACATCTGGTTTGTGTCCAAATAGACTTTGAAATGGGTCTTGAATTTCATGGAAGAGTGAGGTAATCTGTTCTGAATGTGTGCAGAAGCATTTTTTTCATCATCCCATAAATTTTCAACCAGACTTTTGGCTTCCAACATGCAGGTGGTTATCTCCTTGAGGGCTCGATTCTTTCTCTCCGCTATACCGTTCTGTTGGGGAGTGTAGAGAATGGAGTGTTGGATCTTGATCCCATTGTCTCAAAATATTTGCAGAAATTAAGAACTGATATATTCCCCTCCATTATCATATCTCATATATTTAATCTTTCTCCCAGAGGCATTCTCAACCAGTGCTTTCAACTGAATGAATTTTTCCAAAACTTCAATTTTTTTCTTAATGAAGAAAACCCAAGTGTATCTAGAAAAATCATCTATGAAGGTGAGTACATATTGAGATACATTCATGGATGTGATGGGAATTGGTACACTGATTTCAGAGTGGATCAGCCCCAAGATACTTGATGCATGGCTTGCCTTTCCCGAATCAAACTTGTTCTTAAGGTGTTTTCCCACAATACAACCTTTGCAAATTCATTTGGAAGTTTTGATGGCTAGGAGGCCTTCAACCATGGAATTTTTCAGAAGTTTCTGCAAGTACTTGAAGTTTAAATGACCAAATATCTCATGCCATAGTCTAGTGACCTCATTTCCTTGAGTCAGAAGAGCGATGGTCTTTGCATCCACCACAAAATGGGAAAACTCATAGGCCTTAGCATGATGGTTTGCTAATCCTATTGCAACAAGTTTCATGGATGCAATCTTATTGATTTCTACATCATTGGGGATGAAGGTTGCTCACTTGGGCACTTGGGTATGATTCATTTGATATACACTCAGGAGGTTGGAGGCCAAGGAGGGTACATACAAAACATCAAAAAAACTGCCATGTTCAAGATTTATAGTACCTTTTCCTTTCGAAATGATGGTAGAATCATCTCCCATCTGGATGGGAATTATTTTTTCGATGTCCAGGGATGAGAAGGAATCTCTGCTTTCCATCATGTGATTGGAAGCTCCAAATTCTATGAGGGGAGCATTGAGATTCAAGGTGCTTTCCATGAGAGCATGTCCTCTTTCTTGTTGGGTATCCTGATCTTGATTATCTCTCTTCCGAACACTCTTCAGAAGATTGATATTGTTTCTCTTGAGGAGAGAAGTCATCTCATTAAGCTTCTTCTTTATGAAGGCATGTTCAAGATGGAATCCCTTCTCGCAATAGGAACACTTGACTTTCTATTTTCCTTGCTTTCCTTTGTTCTAGTGTTTCTTTGAGCCAGAAGACTCTTCTTGCTATTGGTTCTTTTCTTTAGGCTTTGGAGCATCAAATTTAACCTTTTGATTCTTCTGCTTTCCTTTACCCTTCGAATATTTTGGCCCCAAAGCAAAGAAAGCTTGATATTTTGAGGATCTAAGGATCCCCATCTATACAAGCTTGTCATGCTTGTTTGTGAGGGTCTTGATGAAGGCATCAAGTGAAGGAATTTTCTAATTTGGGGTTGTTAGCTTCCCAATATGGAATGTTAAAACAAATACTGAATAATCCAGACCAATTTTTGAGAGGATATCTAGGATGATATGATAATGATCCTTCTCAAACTTGCACTGCTTTAACTAGAGCACCAAATGCTTGAATTTTGTGAAAAAATCATTCATGGATTCGAAGTTTCTTGGATTCAGGGAAATCAACACATTCTCAAGCTGATAAATCTATAGATCATCTTGTTTATCAAACAAGGAAGTGAGATGATCCCAAATCTCCTTTGGATCCTTCAATCCTGAGATGTAGAAAAGAAGATCTTTGGAGATAGAGAAGCATAAGAAACCATAAGCCTCATCCAACTTATTCCAGTATTTTATCTTCTCTGCAACAACATTTGTCTTTGTTTCTATGTTCATTGTGACCTGGTAGAGCCCTTTTTAATGGATTTGAATCTCCATATCCTCCTTCCATTAATGGTAATTGAAAGAGGTAAGAGGATCCAAAGAAGAAGCCATGGAGCTGTTGTAGAGAATGCAGTGAAGAACCTGTAAAAACCTGCAATCAACACAAAAAGGGCATCGTAAGATCGGACAGCTTGCACATTTCAGGTTTTCATAACACCCAACATAATTGATCAAGCAAGATTGATCAACAATTCCTTTACTTGGGGTATTAAGTGGTAAACTTTCAGCTTCTGGTGCAGTGATGGAAATTTTGAGCTTTCTGCTCAATTTTGCATGCTAGATTCGTCAAAAATCATATTTCTTTGAATAAAAATCTTCATCCCACCATGGCTCTAATACCATATTAATTCTTTCACAGCAATCTTGAGACAAAGCATAGAATTACAAGAGATTCAAGACAAATTAGGCATGAAATGACATAATGGTACTGCAATAGGAGGTTGCAGCTCTGTATAATCAATAATGGAATGAAAATCAATAATACAATGTCATGCAGAATGCGTGAATGCCAAGAAAATTTGAATTCAATGGAGGTCATTCAAATTGCATGGATTGGAGTAGCTTAACTAACTGTAGCCACACTAAACACACTTAGTTAACCACTAATCTAGCCAGGATTGACTCTAACTGAGTCCTAACTGAATCAAAATGCAATAAATGACCAAGTCTAACTAAATTTCACTCAAGTACATGTCACTACATGTCAATCAGTAGGCATTAGTGCATCATTAACTCCATATAGCACCGATGAAGTGAAGTGAACTGAAACTGGTAATCAAAATTTGTTGGAGGCACATTAACTCACTACAGTTCACCCAAATCAGCCCAAAATAGACAATGACATGAGGGAATATCCTTTACATTTCAACTAAACTGATTGTTAGGTGAAACAACAATCAATTGGCTATTTGGTGTACTTATGACACTCAAATAACCCCATAATTTCTCCCTGATTGAAGGAGGAAGCCTAGTTAGCCTCCCTGATTGAAGGAGAAGGCTTGGTTGACCTCCCTGATTGAAGGAGGGTGTGCTCATGTTGATGTCATGGTGTGCTGATGATGATTCCAATTGAGTCAATAAACTTAGGATAGTGGGTAATATGGCCAAAATTGACCAAATAAAGTGTGTAAGTTGCATAATGACTCCAACATTGAGGACCCAAAATTTGCTAATATTAGGGACTATTGGGACGAAGAAATAGTCAGAAAAATTACTGATTTACTACATGAGTTCCAGGATTTATTATTGACCAAGTTTTTCAGAAATTAAAGGGATTATCGGGGACCTAGGTAAGATGAATATCCCATTAAAGAAATATGCAAGACCTGTTAAGAAACACCCATATAGATTGAACCCCAAATATAAAGAAAAGGTCAGAGTAGAGTTAGACAGAATGTTGGATGCAAGGATTATTGAACCCATTGAAGAGTCGGAATGGATTAGTCCAATGGTATTACAAGACAATCAAACTGGTGAAGTTCGTATATGTTTTGACTTAAGGAAGTTGAATCATGCCTGTTTGCATGCTCCATTCCCAACACCGTTCACAGATTAGGTTATGGAGAATGTATGAGGGAAAGAAGTGCATTCCTTTAATGATGGATTTTTAGGATATCATAAAATAAAAATTTCCAAGGAAGGTCGACACAAAACCACACTTGTGACAAAGTGGGGTTTACTTCAATATATTGTAATTCCATCTGGACTCAAGAATGCACCTACATTCTTTTCTAGAATAGTGGTTGTTGCATTCAAAGACTTTATTCATAAATATTTGAAATTTTATTTTGATTATTGGAAATTATATGGACTCATTAAGGATCATATTGAAATCCTGAGAATTATTCTTCAGATATGTAGGCAATTCCAAATTTATTTAAACTTGAAGAAATGTATATGTTGTGCTCTGTTTGGTATTATGTTGGGTCATGTGGTCTGTCGAGAAGGAATGTTCATGGACCCTGCGAAGATCGCTATTATTGTCGACCTACCTCAAACTTCGTTAGTTAAGCCACTAAGGACTACAATTGGTCATACGGGGTATTACAAGAATTTTATTAAATGATATGTAGAGATCATTGTCCCAATGGAAAATTTATTAAAAAAGGATGTCAAATTCCAATAGAATGAAGAATGTCAGAAGAGTCTGGATATCCTTAAAAAAAAGATCATTTCAACACCCATTTGGGTATTTTATGTACATGTCGATGCTTCATCAATTGCGCTAGGAGAAGTGTTGGCACAACCAAGTGAGGGTTCTATTGACCATCCCATTGCATTTTATAGTAGAAAGTTGTCAACTAAATAAAAGAACTATATGATGATAGAGCAGGAAGGAATTGCAATGGTATATGTATTGAATAAATTTTGACATGGCTTGTTCGGTGGACACTTTAAAGTGTTTACAGACCATTCTTCTTTGAAGTACTTAATTAACAAGATAGTGTTTGGGGGGAATATATGTCGATGGCTTCTTCTCTTCTAAGAGTTTAATTTTGATATGATTGTGAAACCTAGAAGGTTGAATGCAGGTCTTGATCACCTATCGAGATTGGAAACCGGGGAGGACCCTACCAGTTTAGATGATGCCATTTCCGATGCACAATTGTTTACAGTAAAGATGGTTGATGACTACTATGCATATATTGTGTGTTTCTTGGCCACAGGAAATGCACTAGAGGGATTTACCACAACATAGAAGAAATAGTTGGTTGTGAAAGCTGCATATTTTCAGCTGATAGCAGGGAAGTTGTATAAATTGGGACCAGATGAGATCCTCCATCATCATGTTTTCGAACATGAGATACCATTGATATTAGCTTAGGCACACACTGGTGTTGCAGGAGGTCACTATCTAGGAAAAGTGGCAGCACACAAAATTTTGCAGGAGGGATTATGGCGTTCTACCATTCATTTAGATGCTATGGAATATTGTCACGCTTGTGATATTTTTCAATGCACGAGAAAACCCTTGTGATGGGATTAGATTCCTTTGGTGCCATAGGTAACTCTATAGGAATTCATAAATGGGTTGTTTATTTTGTGGGTCCCATCAACCCACCATGTAAGCAGACATGTACACGATATATAATTACTGTGACAAATTACTTAACTAGATGGGATGAAGCCACGCTTGTCAAGGATTGTACTATTGTTACTACTGCTAGAGTTTTGTTTGAAAATGTGGTCACAAGGTTTGGGTGCCCAAAATTTTCAATAAGTGATCAAGGTACGCATTTTTTCAATAGATTAATTGATGAATTAACTACATAATTTCAAATTCAATATAAAAAGACAACAACTTATCATCTGCAAGCAAATGTAGCTTTCGAATCCTTCAATAAAATTATAGAGCATGCATTGACAAAGACCTGCAATGTAAATCAGGATGACTGTGATCAGAGGATATCTACAGTATTATGGGCCTATCGTATGACTTTCAAGAAGCTTACAAGGCACACTCCCTTTTGATTGGTTTATGGACAAGAGGTTGTTATGGAAATGGAGTATATTGTACCTATTTTAAGGATCATTGTAGTTACTGAAATGACAGACGTATGTGTAATTGAACAAATAATAGCTCAGTTATTGCAATTGGAAAAATATCACTTCATTGTAGGATATCACCAGTAGATTGCGAAGGAGCAATAGAAGGCTTGGCATGACGGACATATTAATTTCAAGCAATTTCAACTAGGTGATTTTGTTCTTCTTTATGAATGTAAATTTATAAGACACCCTGGTAAGTTTCATACTCATTGGTTGGAACCTTATGTTGTTAATTATGTCACAGATGGAGGTTCAATTAAGTTGCAGAAATTAGATGGTGCTCCTTGCAATGAGTTCATAAATGGGAATCAGTTAAAACCCTATCATGATAGTTGTTCATCACTTGACTGAGTTGAATTAGTTTGAAGTTGTAAATAGTTGTCACAAAAAAAAGGTCTTGTATATAATTTGGAAATTGTTCGACGAAGTCAATATATAGGTTGTTGCATGATATACTTCCGTCGCAAGATCAAGTTGTGTTGCATTTCAGTTACAGTCGTAGAAGATTTTGGAGGCTATTTTTTCTGTCAAGTCTGGAATTAATGAATAATAATTTCCTACTTTTATGGCAAGGGAAGTGATGGCATTAATGGCACTTTATCATAAATGCTCGAAAATATTCCAGCATGTCAAAATATTAGTCGCCATCTTTTTTCATTTATTGCAAATCAAGTTGGACATTAGAGGAATTTCGAGGTCTAAAATGGGCCTCCTAACGAAAATAATAAAATAATAGTTAAAATAATAAAATAATATTTATTAATTTTGGAGGAAAAAAGAAAAAAACTACTTTTTGTGTTTGTATTTTCAACATATCTCCCTGTTGTTCTACTCAAATTTCAATCGGGAGAGCTCATTCGATGAGGATTTTGATTCCGCATCCAACGAGTACCCACACTGCATACTTTTGACGGACCCCGCTACCCGAAAAACAAGAAATACCTGAAAAAACATGATGATGACATCATCATCACGTTTTTCAGGTATTTCTTGTTTTTGGGGTAGCGGGGTTCGTCAAAAGTATGAAGTGTGGGTACTTGTTGGATGTAGAATCAAATTCCACATCGAACAAGCTCTCCCGATCGAAATTTGAGTAAAACCACAAGGAGATATGTCAAAAATACAAACAAAAAAAATAGTTTTTTTATGACAAATATGTCAATTCAACCATTATGGTTGACTCATTTTAATGAAATTCTATTGGTTCTTGAATTCCAACTCACAAGAACTTATTGTTGGTGTGTTTTCTTTTAAGGCCCATTTTAGACCCCAAATTTCCTCTAATGAATAACGACCCGCATGATTGATCGA
>LPNX010502957.1:0-15886 GCA_001517045.1 Pseudotsuga menziesii | reverse complement strand
GTATTGCTCACTTTGAGAAAAGGGATTCCAGTTCAATCTTTATGTTTATGGTGGCATATAACATATTAAAACTTTTAAATTTATTTTATAATTAATTATGGGCCTCTAAAAAAAATGTTTATAATAAATACACGGCTGTTTTCCAATACAAGGATAGTAGTCCATCATCTAATTACCGGTCATTGATGTATACCATTAACAGATGCGAGATCACCCACCAATGATGAAAATGGGAATCAAGGTACTAGAGTGCAAACTAACAAGTGTGAATAAATGTGTTGAGATCGAACACTTGAAAGGATCCATTGATCAGGGGACATTGATGTATTCCCAAGAAACTATCGATGGCGAGAGAACCTTCCACTGATGACTGCAAGTCTCAAGGAACTCAAAAGGACTCTAGACTCCAATCCCAGAACAAATGATCTGAAGTCGATGGGATGAAATCCACTGGAAGGAGGGAATTAAGGCATCCCCCATCATCCAACACGAGGTACTCAGCAAAGCTGTATAATGTGGAAGGAATTGATCATAAATTGCATGAACTAGTAACTGTACCGGGAATAGCCGACATGCAAAGTCAAGATAACTGAGGAATGGGCGACTCAGGTTTCGACTTCCTTTGAACAAGAGCATAATTGCGTATGGTGACTGAATGAAGGCAGCGTAGACTCGATATACAAACTCGGACATCTCTGTAACACAGGAGGCATCAACAGAGGCTCCATAGGGACTGGAAGCTTAACCAGTCAGTGGAGATAAACTCAGATAAACGAGTATAGCTCCTAAATTCAAACTATAACCCAACCAATGGATGTGATATACAATGCTCTGTTCGAAGGCGGCACAACTTGACAACTGCCAAAGATAACATCTTTCCTTGTCCGGCTTTTTGGTTTTTTGGTTTTTTTGGACTTTTTCAGTTATTTGAAAAGCTTGAAAAAAGAATAAACTAGCTTTATAGTTACAAACTAGGAGGAGACGAGTGTCATAAGGGCAAAGAAACTAGTTCCAAGCAGGTATTTACTCATGCTCTCCAGCAGAATTGCCAATTCTGTTACGGAGAGAAATTCCTATGGCTTGGGGTACCACAACAGATAGCTTGACTCCAGAAATCAATCCTTTCCAATATGCAATAGAAATTAAACGTCTAACACTAATGGACTATAGTTTATTTGCTCTCAATTCTCTCTTCTTGCCTTCAATGTACCAAGGGGTTCCTTATATAGATTTCAAAGGGATAATGAAAGGTCGAATCTGTGCAATCTCAAGGCATAGGGAAGGCCAGGAGTCGAATGAGTCGGATCCATGTCAAGGAAAACTCCAAAAATATTTGGATTATGCACACATCCTGATGTACGCGGTTATATGGGTCAAACCCGCGTATGTACGCGGTTATTGGGTTAAAATCTGCGTATAACATTTTTCATGTGTTTTTATGGATGATCAAGGAAACATCAAAGGACAATAAATGGTCCATGGGGTCTAAAGAGTTTGCAGCGGGACAGGGGAAGGCCATACAAAGTGTGATTCACCTAGAGTGGTGAAATTTTCTATAACATATGCCCCCTAATGTGTGAGGTCAGAGGGGTCATATGATGGCTGAAATACATTATAAGTCCATCCCAGCCGTGGAGTAATGAAGGATCCCAAATGGAAGACCAGCCACCCAATCAGCATAGTACTATAATACAACTCTGCATATAACTGCAAGTACATATAGTAGTCCCAGATACATAAGAGTACAATGGCCATGAATAGGCATGATACATGATGTCACATATGTGGTCATAGCCACGTATAATATACATAGATTAGAATCTCCATGATGAAGATATACAAAGGACCATGATCTCCAAAATGGTTAAAGATATATAACAGATCAAGATCTCCATAGTGGCTGGAAATGTCTGACATAGAATGGAATCAAGTCATGAGAGCTGAAATCTCATGAACACTGGCACGATCAAGGAGGTAGCATATAAGAGATGCCACCAATATGGAAAGTCTTCTACACAAACCGCTACGAGTACATGTCCTACTATGCGAATAGAGGTGTTGAGGTCTAACATAGTAGTCCATCGTCTGATTACCGGTCATTGATGTATACCATTAACAGACGCAAGATCACCCACCAATGATGAAAATGGGAATCAAGGTACTAGAGTGCAAACTAACAAGTGTGAATAAATGTGCTGAGGTTGAACACTTGAAAGGATCCATCGATTAGGGGACATTGATGTATTCCCAAGAAATTGTCGATGGCGAGAGAACCTGCCACTAATGACTACAAGTCTCAAGGCACTCAACATGACTCTAGATTCCAATCCCAGAATAAATGCTGCTGAACCCGAAGTTCCATATCCTGCCTACCTTACACTCACTGAGCTGGTGTTTCATGTTGCTCAGTAGTGTGGTACTCCAGTCATATATGGTCAGTCTCATACACTCCACCGCGTAGAACATCAGTGGTCGTGAGGCCTGATGGAGTGATGTTAAGCCTATTATCCTTCCCAGCGTCAGTAGTATGGCCTTTAGGCCCAACACCTGTATAGAATTGGTGGGGACTTGACTCCCCACCTTCTCAGTATCTGGGTAGCAGTACACGACTATGTACTCATCGATAGTTAGGCCACCACCTGGCCCACCTCGGGAACGAAGGTTCACAACCTCACCTCGTCTAGATAAACCTATGATAAAGTATATGTCTTCCACCTCTATGGCGAGATACATCCCATATATATGGAAGGACTCCGAGTCTAGATCCCAGTAGTCTACCATCATCTATAGCAGTCTTGGTTTGGCCCTCAAACCACCATGACACCAAAAATTGTAGAGTCCGCAGCCACGTAGAGCCTATTGAGCCATTATGTCGGCCCTTACTGCTTCCTCTACTTCACCATGCTCATGCTCTCTCCATTCTAACACCATCCTGCAAAATAAATTGAAAAATTATCCATTATATTCTTGTAAAATCACATGTGCGGCCTCATATGCGACTATTTTGCAAACAGTCGTGTATGTACGCGGTTTCTAGCCCCTTTTCTACATATAGCCAGCCCTATACGCGGAAAAAGCTTTGATATCCGCATGGGCCGCAGCGCTCATGTAGAGATGGCTTAAAAACTTCATTTAACCATGAAAACTTACAAAAATTATATCAAAATGCATGAGGAGAGCATGAGTAAATACCTGGAAGAAACGGTTGTGAATTCTTTCGGCTGGATCTCTTGGAATTTGCAGTTGAAAATCAAAGCTACAATGGGTAAAAGTTTCAAATGATTTATATTTTTTACTATTTATATAAACATTTTCAAATATTTGAAAATTTCCACCCCCTTTCCTATAGTTTCGACATTTTCTAACCATGTTGGACCGTTTTTGACATAATTTGTGATGTAGAAGAACTTTTTTAGTGTCGTTTCAGTTCGTGCGTATATTAGGTATGATGTCTACACTGGCATATAGGTTAGGGTCACCACCATTTGCATTTTTCATCATCTTATGACCATGTCACCATGACCTTAGGTACGAACCCACTCTATTATGTCACAGAACCTTCTTGCTACTTTAGAAGTGGCATGATGTGAGTGGTAGAGCTTCACCTTACATGGGTACCCTAGTTAGTGCCTTATTTGCATTTGGTGCCCATGCCGACGTTTTCTCCTTTAGGGTGTGGGAGTCCATTGTATAGTACCGCCATGACATTTCGCAAGAGCCTCATACTCCTCTTGATCTTATGCTAGCCTGTTTCCCTCTGGACTCCCTGTTATCAAGTTGTGAATGCATTATCATTAGCTTTGCCTACCTTATTGAGCTTTATGTCGGCTCCCCTGACATTGTGTTTCATCCATATAGCCCAAGCTTGTCTCATGTCTAGC
The DNA here is from genome assembly GCA_001517045.1 of Pseudotsuga menziesii. Classification (NCBI taxonomy): domain Eukaryota; kingdom Viridiplantae; phylum Streptophyta; class Pinopsida; order Pinales; family Pinaceae; genus Pseudotsuga; species Pseudotsuga menziesii. The sequence goes on along the minus strand of LPNX010502957.1, from coordinate 12,005 downwards.
CATGTAGAGCCATTTTTTATATCCTTCATAGCTTGATTTCCCTTTTAACCGGGAGGGGATTTTCTCCCGAGTGTCGATATCCTACACATGTATCCTTGCATTGAGTGACTTACTCATGAGTACATACGCGACTGTCAGTTGTGGTACCCCAAGCCATAGGAATTTCTCTCCGTAACAGAATTGGCGACTCCAAAAATCAATCCTTTCCAATATGCAATAGAAATTAAACGTCTAACACTAAAGGACCAGACCTCATACCTTATTCCGGATGGTTGAAGTAGATCCCCATTGAGCTATCCAATCTTTAGCTTGAATTGCTATAACACTTCCTCAACGACAAGTAAACAATACAAGCATACTATATATCATGGTGTTATATCTATTCTAGCATATATAATCAATAATGTAAAACCATTTGACATAATCCAATGGATACAATATGCATTCAAACACACATTATTGGACAGGAAAAGATATTTCTATTAATATAAATCAGAGATTGCAATATAGATACAACCTCTGACGGTACGTCTGCGAACCGTAGAAACTAAATTCCCCACTTGGGCCTCCACCACTTCAATCCTCCATCTCTCGATAGCAATCTTACTAGCAAAAGGCAAGCTTGGGAAGAACACAAAAGTGCTCCAAGGGACAAAGGGATGCAGGCTCAAGTATAAGTTCTAGCAACAATGGACTATAGTTTCTTTGCTCTCAATTCTCTCTTCTTGCCTTCAATGTACCAAGGGGTTCCTTATATAGCTTTCAAAGGGATAATGAAAGGTCAAATCCATGCGATCTCAAGGCATAGGGAAGGCCAGGAGTCGAATGAGTCGGATCCATGTCAAGGAAAACTCCAAAAATATTTGGATTATGCACACATCCCGATGTACGCGGTTATATGGGTCAAACCCGTGTATGTACGCGGTTATCGGGTTAAAATCCACGTATAGCATTTTTCATGTGTTTTTAGGGATGATCAAGGAAATATCAAAGGAAAAAAAATGGTCCATGGGGTCTAAAGAGTCTGCAGCAGGACAGGGGAAGGCCATACAAAGTGTGATTCATCTAGAGTGGTGAAATCCACTATAACAAGGGGAGCATTGGGATTCAAGGTGCTTGCCATGACAGCAAGAACTCTTTCTTGTTGGGTATCCTAATCTTGATTATCTCTCTTCCGAACACTCTTCGGAAGATTGATATTGTTTCTCTTGAGGAGAGAAGTCATCTCATTAAGCTTCTTCTTTATGAAGGCATGTTCAAGATGGAATCCCTTCTCGCAATAGGAACACTTGACTTTCTATTTTCCTTGCTTTCCTTTGTTCTGGTGTTTCTTTGAGCCAGAAGACTCTTCTTGTTGTTGGTTCTTTTCTTTAGGCTTTGGAGCATCAAATTTAACCTTTTGATTCTTCTGCTTTTCTTTACCCTTCAAATATTTTGGCCCCAAAGCAAACAAAGCTTGAACTTTTGAGGATCTGAGGATCCCCATCTGTACAAGCTTGTCATGCTTGTTTGTGAGGGTCTTGATGAAGGCATCAAGTGAAGGAATTTGCCAATTTGGGGTTGCTAGCTTCCCAATATGGAATGTTAAAACAAATACTGAATAATCTAGACCAATTTTTGAGAGGATATCTAGGATGATATGATCATCCTTATCAAACTTGCACTACTTTAACTGGAGCACCAAATGCTTGAATTTTGTGAAAAAATCATTCATGGATTCAAAGTTTCCTGGATTCAGGGAAATCAACTCATTCTAAAGCTGATAAATCTATAGATCATATTTTTTATCAAACAAGGAAGTGAGATGATCCCAAATCTCCTTCGGAGCCTTCAATCCTGAGATGTAGAAAAGAAGATCTTTGGAGATAGACAAGCACAAGAAACCATAAGCCTCATCCAACTTATTCTATTATTTTATCTTCTCTTGAGCAACATTTGGCTTTGTTTCTATGTTCATTGTGACCTGGTAGAGCCCTTTTTAATGGATTTGAATCTCCATATCCTCCTTCCATTGATGGTAATTGAAAGAGGTAAGAGGATCCAAAGAAGAAGCCATGGAGGTGTTGTAGAGAATGCAGTGAAGAACCTATAAAAACCTGCAATCAACACAAAAATGGCACCATAAGATCGGACAGCTTGCACATTTCAAGTTTTCATAACACCCAACATAATTGATCAAGCAAGCTTGATCAACAATTCCTTTACTTGGGGTATTAAGTGGTAAACTTTCGGCTTCTGGTGCAGTGCTGGAAATTTTGAGCTTTCTGCTCAATTTTGCATGCTAGATCCATCAAAAATCATATTTCTTTGAATAAAAATCTTCATCCCACCGTGGCTCTGATACCATATTAATTCTTTCACAGCAATCTTGAGACAAAGCATAGACTTACAAGAGATTCAAGACAAATTAGGCATGAAATGACATAACGGTACTGCAATAGGAAGTTGTAGCTCTGTATAATCAATAATGGAATGAAAATCAATAATACAATGTCATGCAGAATTCATGAATGCCAAGAAAATTTGAATTCAATGGAGGTCATTCGAATTGCATGGATGGGAGTAGCTTAACTAACTGTAGCCACACTAAACACACTTAGTTAACCACTAATCTAGCTAGGATTGACTCTAACTGAGTCCTAACTGAATCGAAATGCAATAAATGACCAAGTATAACTAAATGTCACTCAAGTACATTTCACTGCATGTCAATTAGTAGGCATTAGTGCATCATTAACTCCATATAGCACCGATGAAGTGAACTGAACTGAAACTGGTAATCAGAAGTTGTTGGAGGCGCATTAACTCACTACAGTTCACCCAAATCAACCCAAAATAGACAATGACATGAGGGAATATCCTTTACATCTGAACTAAACTGATTGTTAGGTGAAACAACAATCAATTGGCTATTTGGTGTACTTATGACACTCAAATCACCCCATAATTTCTCCCTGATTGAAGAAGGAAGCCTAGTTAACCTCCCTGATTGAAGGAGAAGGCTTAGTTGGCCTCCCTGATTGAAGGACAGCATGGGTGTGCTCATGTTGATGTCATGGTGTGCTGATGATGATTCCAATTGAGTCAATAAACTTAGGATAGTGGGTAATATGGCCAAAATTGACCAAATAAAGTGTGTAAGTTGGATAATGACTCCAACATTGAGGACCCAGAATTTGCTAATATTGGGGACTATTGGGACGAAGAAATAGTCAAAAAAATTACCGATTTAATACATGAGTTCCAGGATTTATTCCTGACCAAGTTTTTTAGAAATTAAAGGGATTATCGGGGACCTAGTTGAGATGAAGATCCCATTAAAGAAATATGCAAGACCTGTTAAGAAACACCCATATAGATTGAACCCTAGATATAAAGAAAAGGTCAAAGCAGAGTTAGACGGAATTTTGGATGCAAGGATTATTGAACCCATTGAAGAGTCGGAATGGATTAGTCCAATGGTATTACAAGACAATCAAACTGGTGAAGTTCGTATCTGTTTCAACTTAAGGAATTTGAATCATGCCTGTTTGCATGCTCCATTCCCAACACCATTCATAGATTAGGTTATGGAGAATGTATGAGGGAAAGAAGTGCATTCCTTTAAGTATGAATTTTTAGGATATCATAAAATAAAAATTTCCAAGGAAGGTCGACACAAAACCACACTTGTGACAAAGTGGGGTTTACTTCAATATATTGTCATTCCATTTGGACTCAAGAATGCATCTGCATTTTTTCTAGAATAGTGGTTGTTGCATTCAAAGACTTTATTCATAAATATTTGAAATTTTATTTTGATTATTGGAAAGTATATGGACTCGTTAAGGATCATATTGAAATCCTAAGAATTATTCTTCAGATATGTAGGCAATTCCAAATTTATTTAAACTTGAAGAAATGTATATGTTGTGCTCTGTTTGGTATTATGTTGGGTCATGTGGTCTATCGAGAAGGAATGTTGATGGACCCTGCGAAGATCGCTATTATTGTCGACCTACCTCAACCTTCGTCAGTTAAGCCACTAAGCACTACAATTGGTCATACGGGGTATTACAAGAATTTTATTAAATGATATGTAGAGATCATTGTCCCAATGGAAAATTTATTAAAAAAGGATCTCAAATTCCAATAGAATGAAGAATGTCAGAAGAGTCTAGATATCCTTAAAAAAAGATCATTTCAACACCCATTTTGGTATTTTATGTACATGTCGATGCTTCATCAATTGCGCTAGGAGAAGTGTTGGCACAACCAAGTGAGGGTTCTATCGACCATCCCATTTCATTTTCTAGTAGAAAGTTGTCAACTAAATAAAAGAACTATATGATGATAGAGCAGGAAGGAATTGCAATGGTATATGTATTGACTAAATTTTGACATGGCTTGTTCGGTGGACACTTTAAAGTATTTACATACCATTCTGCTTTGAAGTACTTAATTAACAAGACAGTGTTGGGGGGGAATAAATGTCGATGGCTTCTTCTCTTCTAAGAGTTTGATTTTGATATGATTGTGAAACCTAGAAGTTTGAATGCAGGTCTTGATCACCTGTCGAGATTGGAAACCGGGGAGGACCCTACCAGTTTAGATGATGCCATTTCCGATGCACAATTGTTTGCAGTAAAGATGGTTGATGACTACTGTGCATATATTGTATGTTTCTTGGCCACAAGAAATGCACTAGAGGGATTTACCACAACATAGAAGAAATAGCTGGTTGTGAAAGATGCATATTTTCAGCTGATAACAGGGAAGTTGTATAAATTGGGACCGGATGAGATCCTCCATCATCATGTTTTGGAACATGAGAGACCATTGATATTAGCTTAGGCACACACTGGTGTTGCAGGAGGTCACTATCTAGGAAAAGTGGCAGCACAAAAAATTTTGCAGGAGGGATTATGGTGTTCTACCATTCATTTAGATGCTATGGAATATTGTCACGCTTGTGATATTTTTCAATGCATGAGAAAACCCTTGTGATGGGATTAGATTCCTTTGGTGCCATAGGTAACTCTATAGGAATTCATAAATGGGTTGTTTATTTTGTGGGTCCCATCAACCCACCATGTAAGCGGACATGTACACGATATATAATTACTGTGACAAATTACTTAACTAGATGGGATGAAGCCACACTTGTCAGGGATTGTACTATTGTTACTACTACTAGAGTTTTGTTTGAAAATGTGGTCACAAGGTTTGGGTGCCCAAAATTTTCAATAAGTGATCAAGGTACGCATTTTGTCAATAGATTAATTGATGAATTAACTACATAATTTCAAATATTCAATATAAAAAGACAACAACTTATCATCTGCAAGCAAATGGAGCTTTCGAAGCCTTCAATAAAATTATAGAGCATGCATTGACAAAGACCTGCAATGTAAATTGGGATGACTATGATTAGAGGATATCTATAGTATTATGGGCCTATCGTATGACTTTCAAGAATCTTACAAGGCACACTCCCTTTTGATTGGTTTATGGACAAGAGGTTGTTATGGAAATGGAGTATATTGTACCTATTTTAAGGATCAATGTAGTTACTGAAATGACAGACGTGTGTGTAATTGAACAAATAATAGCTCAGTTATTGCAATTGGAAAAAGATCACTTCATTGCAGGATATCACCAATAGATTGCGAAGGAGCAATAGAAGGCTTGGCATGATGGACATATTAATTTCAAGCAATTTCAACTAGGTGATTGTGTTCTTCTTTATGAATGTAAATTTATAAGACACCCTGGTAAGCTTCATACTCATTGGTCGGAACCTTATGTTGTTAATTATGTCACAGATGGAGGTTCAATTAAGTTGTAGAAATTAGATCGTGCTCCTTGCAATGAGTTCATAAATGGGAATCAATTAAAACCCTATCATGATAGTTGTTCGTCACTTGACTGAGTCGAATTAGTTTGAAGTTGTAAATAGTTGTCACAAAAGAAAGGTCTTGTATATAAGTTGGAAATTGTTCGACGAAGTCAATATATAGGTTGTTGCATGATATACTTCCGTTGCAAGATCAAGTTGTGTTGCATTTCAGTTTCGGTCGTAAAAGATTTTGGAGGCTATTTTTTCTGTCAAGTATGGAATTAATGAATAATAATTTCCTACTTTTATGGCGAGGGAAGTGATGGCATTAATGGCACTTTATCATAAATGCTCGAAAATATTCCAGCATGTCAAAATATTAGTCGCCATATTTTTTCATTTATTACAAATCAAGTTAGACATTAGAGGAATTTCGAGGTCTAAAATGGGCCTCCTAAGGAAAATAATAAAATAATAGTTAAAATAATAAAATAATATTTATTAATTTTGGAGGAAAAAAGAAAAAAACTACTTTTTGTGTTTGTATTTTCGACATATCTCCCTGTGTTTTTACTCAAATTTCAATCGAGAGAGCTCATTCGATGTGGAGTTTGATTCCGCATCCAACGCATACCCACACTGCATACTTTTGACGGACCCCGCTACCCGAAAAACAAGAAATCCCTGAAAAAACATGATGATGACATCATCATCATGTTTTCCAGGTATTTCTTGTTTTTGGGGTAGCGGGGTCCGTCAAAAGTATGCAGTGTGGGTACTCGTTGGATGTGGAATCAAATTCCACATCCAACGAGCTCTCCCGATCAAAATTTGAGTAAAACCATAGGGAGATATGTCGAAAATACGAACAAAAAAAGTAGTTTTTTTATGACAAATATGTCAATTCAACCATTATGGTTGAATCATTTTAATGAAATTCTATTGGTTCTTGAATTCCAACTCACAAGAACTTATTGTTGGTGCGTTTTCTTTTAAGGCCCATTTTAGACCCCAAATTTCCTCTAATGAATAACGACCCACATGATTGATCGATTTGTTGCATGTGTAAGTCTATTTCATCTCCATGCATGAGCCAATTGCTCATTGCACTGAAGTCCATGGGTAATTTTTAAGAACACCCACAGAATTTATATGTATAATAACTAGGAGAATGTCCCTAATATATAGGAGAAATGCAAGCCTATTTTATCAATAATATATATATATATATATATATATATATAATGTTTTGGCTAATCTTTCATTATATTATAGAGTCTTGTATAATCTTAGTGAATATTTCACTAAACTATAAGATATTGTAAAATCTTGAGGATTATTTCACTAAATTATAAAATATTGTAAAAAATTGGCAAATATTTCATCAAATTATAAAAACGTGTAATGTCTTGGTGAATCTTTTGCTAGAAATACTCAGCTTTTGATTTTGTAGATTACTAAGGTAGTGCAATAGAAGAGAATATACCAGAGCTTGAATCTCTCAACTCCTAGAACTGAAAATGAACAAATGCATGAATGAAGAGAGGAGGGATTTATTTATACATTTCACAAGTAGTATTGGGTCACTCACAACTGGAGGTGTTGGTGAAACACAACTACACTAACTAGATCCTGGGAAAGTGGGGAATCCATTTTTTTCTCGTCCCTTAATGGTCCAACGAACATGTGGGGACCAAAATATTGACATACCAACAAAGTGATAGAATTGAACATTTTACATTATGGAGTGATTATGGCACCCAAAAACCATTATTACAACGTGGAGTATTATCGAGCCCCACAACCTTAATATAGTATATGAATTCCCAATTAGGTTATTTCCCAAATATCTCATTTTTAAGCTACCCCTTAAGAACAAAATAACCTGATTATTTGTTTATAGATAAAATTGCCACTTTTCCTTTTTGTTGACAATCAATATATAAATTATGTCATTTTATTTAGAATTTTTAGATATAGTTAGAAACTTGCAATGGTTATTAGAAATAAGAACATGCACTAACAAGAATATAAATTAGATTAATGGATCATCATGCATATCATTAGAAGTACTATGTTAAAGACTGTTTCTTCTCAAATAAACTGAGGAGGTGTTTCCATCCTTATCCTTGAAATTTATGAAAACATGCAAAATGTGGTAAAATTGTTTAATCACCCTCATTGAACACAAAATACTAGATATCAAATAACATAATTTCTACATCTCAGGTCAAACATGTCATGTACATATTATATACAATCATGATGGAAATGAAGTATCATGTTCCAACTAAATCATATATTTATCATACATAACTAGATCCATTTCTAGATGATGATAGCAATTACACATCGAAACAAATCACCTAAAAACATTTTACTTCGGAACGACCTTTTAAGAAACAAAATACCATAAAACAAGTACCGAACCCAACAAATTTAGGCCACAAATAAAATTGATGAAATTTGCAGTACAAATAGAAAAAATATACCTGACATAAACTTCTCAATATAAATAAAAGAATCTACCAGTACGCTTTGGACAACTCTACAAGAAGACAACTAAAATAATGACCATTCCACTATAGCCCCACCATGATAATTAGTGTGCATTCATTTATATTATACAAATCCTAAACATCAACAATAACAGACATAAAATATGAACAATACACTCTCATTAACGCCTTAGATACAATAATAATTGTAAAGCAAGATCCTAATAAAAGAACATTTTAAACAACTGGGTCAAATTCAGTTTGAATATATAAAAACCATGCAGTGTCTCCCTATCAATAGTAACATCCACTAACAACATATAAATTCTAGTGGATAGTTTAAACATGACAAGGTATAAAATAAATCACATATTTTGAGCTCTATAACACTTTCCCATAACCAATACTCCTAGGATAAAATAAGACCCTAATAACACCGAATGAGCCCTAAGAATCACGAGTTCCCTAGATTTCAACTGGTCTAAAAAAGCATCCATGATCAAATTTATGATAAAAGGTAAATTTACAATATAACAATATATTGTAACTGTCGATAAAAATCATAAATTTTTTGATAAAAAGCATACCATATTCATTATTGGATGAAAATATTGACATGAGTTCGTATTCTCTGATAAATTGCATGTGTGGCATGCCCCTTCAATACTTGAGCTTTAAGCAATGGAGTTATTATGGGAAGATTAAAATGTTGAGAAAACTAAGAATGAAAAGTGGAATCGCATCAACCAGAACCTTCGCCTGGCAAGCACAATCTGATCTGGGTGAACCATGAATCATTATATCCTTTATATAGAGAAAAATAGCCCCTCATTTTCCCTCCAATACTGGAAATCAAGGGCTAAAAGAAGGCATAACATGTAATTGACTAAAAATATAGGAAAATGCAACCATATTCCTAAATTACAAGGAAAATGGAGGGAGAAATAACCCTTGGGATCCTCCATTACTAAAAATTGGGGGCGAAAGAGTGATTTCACTAGATTTTGTTTAGAAATTGGGGGTGAAAGATAGATTAGAGGGAGATTTTTCTAGGGCTAAAATAGTTTTTTTTTCATTTTCCTTACAATGAGCAATTTTTCTAGGGCTAAAATGATAATGAGCAATGCATTGTAAGGTTCCAAATGAACTAGTCCAGTTTCTTGTTGAATGAGCTATTAGTGGATACCCTAGACATGCAAGAAAAAGATAATCCATTTACATACTCATTGTTGTTGATTTTGTGTTATTTTGTTGGGTGGGAAGAGCCACCAAATGATCAAGGAATGGAAGTAAATCTCTCCTATCACAGGGCATGGTATCAAAACTTATGGTGTGATGAGAAGGATCGTAAGTGACAAATGGAGAATAATATAGAATTTTATCTACATGTTGATGCATTGAGCTATTATATTGGGATCCAATCAAGGATCATTGTTGAAACAGTTAATTAGTATCATACTATCATCATATTTACTACAACGATGCACCACCTACACCTTCAACCCCAAAGAGCTCTACAGAATCAGGGGTTGGCCACTTCTTTTAGGTTATATGGAGAAGAGATTGATATTATCATGCAATATTGGACCAATGAGTGGAAGCAGCCTGTCGTGGATGACTTAATATCAAACAAAAAAGAGCCACAATAGGAAGGAACATACGATACCCGAGTTGCAGGTCCACATGATGAATAAAACACACCGAGCTCACACCACAATAGTGACGATGAGTCGAGTTCGACTCCAACAGATCCAGGACTTGGGGAGAAGAGAAAAGCTACTGAGGAAGGTAAGTAGAGCCATAAGCAGCAAAAGGATACCAGGGATCTCCTTGGAGGAATCATGGATGACAAATACCACCCTTTGAATGATAGGATGGTCAATATTGTTGATGAGGCTCGACAAAAGATTGATAAAAAAAATACTAAATTATCTGGAGCTATTACGGATTTGCTTCAGACTTTTTATGATAAGGTGCAAGGCATTAGAGTTTTAGATTTTCAGGCCTTGTCGCAGACATGAGAACCTAGTCCTTTTGAGGATCGACTGGTTGAAGTACCATTACCTTAATAAAATCAAAATATTTTGGTAATTCTTAGAGCAATCGATTTAGGTATACCATAGATTAAAAATATAATTAATGATATTGCATATGTTGGGTTGGACTTGTCTATAGTCCCCGTGTATATATTGCATAATTTACAGCAAGCTACAGTTGAAGAACTTAAAGACAGAGAACACATGTTGTATGAATAGTTATAAAAAAGAACTATAGAGACACTCCAAGGTCAACTGTGTGAAACAGAGAAGAAAACATAGAAATGGAAGCAAGATAGGCAGAGACTTGAACAAGCAGTCATTGTTTCCTGCCAGGGGATTCCAAAGGTTGAGGTCACACCCGACATGTTTTCAAAAGCTCAAGTTATCGGACTGGGGGAAGTTGTGACTAAATTCCTCCATAATATTGAAAATTTATAGGCCAAGCTACTTCCTAATACGCTTGTTGAGGTTCTCAAAGAGAGGAGGAGAGCAGTAGAGGGAGATTTTCGATAGATTCGGGAGTTCAAGGTACTTTTTTCCAAGGCGTATGACTAGGTTTATCACGCATGGGAAGACCTAATGTATGAAATTGAATTGCAAGAGTTAATTGATAGACTCCATGTCTCAGAGTCTAATTTGGCCAATGTAAGGAACACACTAAAGATGGTACCTTCGACAGAAAAGATGGCTAAGGCTGTTGAATTTAAATTTGTACATCAGTAGGTCGCGAAGCTCTACACGCAACAACAACATAGAAGTTATTGTGTTTCTGAGCGTCAGGATGAAGCAGAACATGTTACGACAACATCCACCCTGTGCATATCTAGGTGGGACACGCTGTAGCAACCTCTGGGGTAGGAAGTGAAAGGATTCTTAGTGTTGAATATGTAGAGCAAGTGGCTAAATTGAAAGAAGACGTTCAAAGACAGATGAGAGATGTTATGAAAATATTTAACGATTTAAAGTCTAAGTCAAACACAAAAGAATTATCTATTTGAAGTGGCTCTAGACGATCCATATGTGAGTGTTGAAGGCCTGTTGGCCCTAGGGTAGTTTGTTGTAAAACTTTTTTGAAGTCCTACCAAGGTGTGAACCAGGTCGCAATGAAGTGGGAGTTGAAAAGGGTCAAATCCAAAATTTTGGGGACTTTTCGATGAATCATTAATGCATGTGGTTGGTTAGGAAGAATGTCCACTAACGGGTAGTCAACATGGATGTAAAACGATATTAGTTTCCTATTAAATTGTAAGGGGTTGAATAGATGGGGATAGGGGATTCTTATGATAGAATGAGTCAAAGTTTGATTTAATACATGATAGTTTTGTATGTTGTAATGTAAATTAATGGGTAAGAGTCATAGAAAAGAAGTTTTGTCGATCTGTAGGTTGTGTGCGCAGATCTAATGTACTGAGGATTTTGATGAATAGGTCTATAGGATTTGTGCGCAGACAGAAATCGTTTTAGAAACAACTCAGGCCAAATGAAGAGCACTTTTGTTGTTTTCATGTATCGGTTTCTGTGTTAAAATGCTCATGTCAAATGGTGTACGCTCATATGTGTGTATGTGTGTTGTTCTGTCACAACTGGTAATGTTATTTATTAAGCATTCGGGATAAATAGTTAAACGATAAATAGAATCCAATTGTAAGT
>LPNX010502944.1:61404-97277 GCA_001517045.1 Pseudotsuga menziesii | reverse complement strand
CGAAATTTGAGTAAAAACACAGGGAGATATGTCAAAAATACAAACAAAAAAGTAGTTTTTTTCTTTTCTTTCTCCAAAATTAATAAATATTATTTTATTAATTAATTTTAGGAGGCCCATTTTGAGTTGAAATTTCCTCTCATGATACTAACATTTTCTAACTTTCTTTTGAGTTTCCTGTCATTTTCCAGCAAACTTTGCTTGCTGGTTTTTAGCAGGTTTTACAGTTTACAAGGGGAGGTTATGCCCAAATCACATCTAAAACACCTCAACTTGCAACCGGTTTCAAAAGGGTTCAACCTCTTATCTTCTTACTCTATTTTTTAGCTATTTGTAAGCCTCAGGAGAGTCTCCTCGTGGGTATTCTCTAAAAGCTTTCAAAGTAATTTGTAATCATATTGTAATTAGGTAGGAAGTAGATAAGTAGTTGTGCTTTCATTTTCAAGTAGATCTAATATTTTTCTAGCCTTTTTTTACCCACCTCTTTTAGGGAGATTGATGTGTGGTTAGTATATTTTGTTTAGATTAGTTTACTTTCAAGCATTTCTTTTTCAAACAAAGCATTTAGTTAGATCTTTACTTTTTGTCACCTAGTTTACTGATTTGAAGGAATATACAACCTAACATCCGTCCGTGTATCCTCTGCCCTCCGTTATCTCCCTTTAGGGAACTCAGATCAAGGGTATGAAAAACGGAGGGGTTTGGGGGCTTTAGGAAACCTTAATTAGCTCACTTTACTTTCTGCAATCTTTTACTTTCTTGCAAAGCAATTTCATTTCTTAATTGTGCAGAGATCAAGTACCGGCACCTCCCATAAGGGATAACGCTCAGGTTGACTCTATTAACTTGTTAATTCTGTAATTCATTTTGCTTACTCTAAAAACAAATCTACAATTTACTTAAAATATACAACCTTAACTGACCGTGTATCCTCTGCCCCCTTGTTATCTCCCTTTAGGGAACTCAAGTAAGGGTATGAAAAGCGGAGAGGCTTAGGGCTCTAGTTTAATAGGCATCTGTCTTGCTATTTTTCCGGTTGATTAAAAACAGTGACCTCGGAAGCTAGTTGGAGTAGAAGACCGTGGGGGGTCTCTAGGCGTTCTACGTCCTCCTTGTTGAGCACCGGGGCATTGGGGTTTGACTTGGGAGCTACATGTGGACTTGTTTCCACTGTTTTGAGCGCACCAGCATTCCCTCTTTGACTTGAGAAATACTAGATTGGGGTAGTCACACCACCAGATCTAAAACTTAATCAAAGACTTCAACTTTAAATAAAATTTATTAAAACGAACCAAGAGACATTTCAAAACGTCTTACCCACATTTCAGGTTCTGTATTTGCTTCAAAGTCCTTGCTTTTCGAGGCTTTCATTTTACAAGTACATATTGCAAGCATTTCAATTTCATTTCAGTACCTTGCACTTTCAAGTATAATATCTTTAAAGTATTGTGGCACGCTTGAGTAAAACATTGTTTAGTCTTGTAACTTGAAAGCAGTCTGTTGTTTGATCTTTGACATAATAACTTGTTCATCCGGTGTATATCTTGTTTCTTTTCAGGTATCATTGTATATTTGTTTAACCATTCTTTAGCATTTGTTCATATTGTTAATATTGTAGATCTTGCTTATAGCTTAGACAACTGTGGATAATCATTCTTAATTCTTTTGTAAGTTTGTAACTTGTAATCTTTTGACTCCATTTAATCTAGGCACTGATCTTGTAATTTTGTAACCTTAATAAAATAAAATCCCTTTAACTAAATTGTTAATAAACCTTCATGTAGGGACTACCCCCCTTGGCTCTGTTGGGATTTGGCCTAAACGGAGGAGTTGGTAGCCTGTGGTGACAGTGGTCCCCAGCTCTAACTTGCCCCCAAGGACACACAAAGCGGGTTGGAGACTTCCCCGTGTCATAAAGTGTGTATTAGGCGGCAACAGGTCCAAAAACACTTTCCGGACAGCGCCGCCTCCTCTTTCTGTTACACCTGCTAAAAACCAGCAAGCTTATCACAGTTAAATATGCCCAAAAGTATTTTGAAAGTACTTTTGGCAAAGTACTTTTGGATGAACAAACTTTTTAACCAAAAAATCTAAGTTAAAATTAGTTTTTAAAGAAGTGGAACAGGAACCAAGGAAAGCAAGCTTTCCTTGAGATCTTGGCCTGCTTTGGGGGCAGCCAATATGAAGCACTTAAATTGCTGAATATAACTTTTTAGATTCCAAGGAAACAACCATGCATTCAACAAGCTTTAGATCTACTTTCATAGCCTTGAAAAATGACAATTTTCCCTAAAACTAGATCTAGAATGCTTGTAAATTTTCTTTTAGGAATGAGATCTAGTTTATGAGCTTTGAGGCAACAAGATCTATGTAAAATAAACTCTGAAATTGATAGATCTAAACAATTTTAAAGCTGTAAACAAGTAACCGGACTGATTTTAGAAAAATTTGAAGGAGGAAGAGGAAAAGAAGAGCATTTGTTGCTGGAAGCCTTGAAGATCAACCGTGGAGCTTTTCGGTGGAATGTTGAGGGACTATGTCTTTGAAAGGTTTTGGAGAGAGTGAAGAAGCAAACTAGATCAACATCCTCTCCAAGCTAGGAACCTGCAACCGAATCTAAAGACTTGCCAAAATACTTGTGAGATCCGGTTAATACATACACAGAGATTTCAGAATAACATGCATATAAACTTATAAAACATGCTGAATCTAAATCTCTAAACATGCATAAAAAAGTAAAGAGATGGCCAATAAAATTATTAACAAACTCATTTCCTATCAAGATTATAATAAACTTATTATTAATCTTAGGAATGAATCCACAAACAATCAACAAATTATTAACATAGATATAGGTTACCTCAGTAAAACATGGCAATACTCATCCACACATACAATGACATGACACCATCTTGCCTCCAAAGCTTCACTTTATTCCAATAGCAAAAGATATTACACAGTATTACAATAGCAATAGCTCCTCAATCCAACTCTTACTAGCTCGGAAAGGAGGCAACCATGCTTTATTTATACACAGAATTGAAACCCCAGCCCAGAGGGGGCGCAAATCCCAAGGAGATAGACCACTGCAGCTGAAGGAGAGTCCATCAATGCTTGATCTGAAGCCGAACTGAGCTTCTACTGAGTCTGAATGTCAATCGGAGAGCTGATTTGACTGACACCTCAACCTGTTGACTGAAACATCCACCAAAACTCATCCAGATGAGCCCACACGTGTGGAGGAGAGAGGGAGGGTGAAACTCCCCGTAAAGGAAGCTGAAGTTCAACTCTGGATCCACCCAGATCACCTCCTTCAGTCAAGGATTTGTCAGATCTAGTCAATCTGGTGCGGATGAGACTGATTTCAATCAAATCGGTTGAGAATCCACTGATCTAGGATTTTGGATTTGCTCCATTATTCATCAATTTATTAATTAAAATAATCAATAATTGATTTTTTGGGGCTTTCTGACCCGGGTGATGGAAAATCATTTAAAACTAAGAAATAGTGGGTCTATAGGTTTACTGGGTGCTCTTAGCTTGAAAATGAGCACCTACATGGCTGAATCTGACTTCTGAGCCCACTTTTATTACAAAACCAATTTTTCCAATTAAACTATTAAAAAATAGCTTAAGTATTGGAAAAATTAAATTTTAATAAAAAACATTGAAAAAACTAAAAAAATTAAAAATCCTAGGGGGGCTTAGACATGTTCATATGACTCAACCATAATGCCTAACATGTTTATACATTGACACATAGACTCTAATAACTTCAATAGGCCTAAATGCCAAGTCGACCACCTCAACTTTGGAGGTATTGAGTGAAAAACTCATAAATTATAAGCCATTTATTCAACAACCAATAATAAGCAAGGGAAAAAACACCTTGGGCTGATCGGATTGACAAATAAAGTCTATGAGACCGAGTCTTTTACAGACACTATCATGCTAGAACATTTATTACAACTCCCCCAAGGGGGTATGGACATGTGATATAGTACAACAAGCACTTCCTAGAAGCACTTCCGAAGGTCTTCTGAAGTCTGAACAAAAAATCTTTGTCCGGTTCACCAGGCTTACTTGATAAAAAACCACTAAGTACAACTTAGGTGGTAACATGCCCCCTACCCTGCTTGAGCAAATGTCAACAATATCAGATTTGCCAATACAAGATAAAGAAACCAAATGCTACAGGAAAGTAAAATGAAGTAATCATAAATCACAATGAAACTAATGAAAACCTCTTGATCCAAGACGAAGAAAACTGAACGAGTTGAGGTCCTCCTACAAAAACGCTCCAGCCAAAACGCCCTCTTGTAGACAAGACATTGATAGCAGAAAAATATAGATCTCACATGAATTTCCACAATGCTAGGACGCAGAAGACTATCCAATCACCATTTGAGAACATCAGATGCAAAGCAGATCCATAAAATATCCACAGAATTTTTTTTCTATTATTTAGATCCATGAGCCAAAGACCCTTTACAAATGAGAAGCTCTCTCCTTTAAATAGAAATGAGAGAACCACAATCATAACCGAATTCTAACCACTTTTAAAACGAGTGGCTAAGATTAAAAGATAAAATGTTCTAATCAATGGTTGAGATGAGCTCAACATACAATACACGAATCAATATAACCATAAAGTACCAAAGTGGACTAAATCACCCATCAAGAAGGTACCCCACTTCAACAGGAAATAAATGAAGCACATGGTGGGTCCATGGAGTGTTGACTAACTCTCTCTGGGTGTCTCCATGGCACAATAAAATAATATAATATTTTAATTCTTTAACTTTGTGCCTCCTTGAGGAAATCGTGAGCCTCCCAAAAGCTCCAGAAAATAATATAAAAATTCCCGAAAATAGGTGTGGGCCCAATCAGGTGCTGCAACTGCTGGAGAAGGTGTGGACGACATCACTCTCATCATTATGACTCATCCCATGTCATTTCCTTGCCTTAGTAGCCCAAATCGATTTCTTCAATAGCCATTTAATCATTTTTTAATCTGCCTCGGGAAACGTGAACCTGCCAAAACAGCCTTCTAGGGTGCCTGTGTTGTCATACTGAGCCCACTAGACTCTCTGGGTTGGGGGTACTATGGTACAAACAAGTGGTTGCACCCCCTATGTCCATACAACTCCCTAGGAGATCCAAATAAAACATCTCTTTGCTCAGACACATCATCCTGTGAAGCAAAACTGCATCAAAAAGGTAAAATGAGCCTGATCATTTCTGCAAGTGCCCGGAACTGAAAATAAACTGTCTCATTAGATTCAGAGAGTCCAAATCCATCTAGGGTGTATACTCATACCCCTCTCAGGTTTCTACCTGGTCATCAACCATATCCAATAGACAATATAACCATCTGTAAATGATCAGATACCAATAATATAACTCAGACTATCATCCATCTCCTGCAAGTGTTATAAGGCTAAGACATGCTCTACAACTCATTTCAGCAACAATCACAACAAGTAGCAGTCATTTCTCTGGCGGTGCATCAACCAAATACATATATAGGGCTTTATTTATTATTACTCAGATTAGACTTTCAGGATTATACTCACTTCATAGTTGTAGTCAATTTGCTAGTGAAGGGTGAAGGGTGAAATTTTACAAGTCTAGGGCAAAGGATGACTTCCTACTTAACATCATGACACTTTGTATATGGAAAGGAAAAACTCACTTAAAACCATTGTCGGACAAACAACAACATAAGGAATGGCAGTGCCTCACAAATGGTTGAGTTGTTTAGAGAGTGCTTATTCAACTTAGGCATCATGACTACATCAAGCTTGATCCAGTTTCATTAGGATCATCAAATTTTATTTCCATGGCCTTTTTGGCCTATATGACCCTATTGGGACTTCACCAGTGCTTAAAAGCACAGCTAACCGCAGCTTTCATCCGGGACATATTTATATTTATAAGGTCAGCAATATTAGGATATAGCATATTTTTAACCGTTTCTTTTTTGGACCTTTTCTTATACCCTTTAAGGGGTATTTTAGCATTTCATTGCTCTTGCCCTTTTTACATATGTTAAGAAACACAGTTTAGCATTTTCATTTTCCATGGGCGCATATATAACGTTTCCAATACAGGTAGTACATGAACTTTCAGGTTTAGCCAACAACATCTCAAGTGACTAGGGGGAGTTCTGCACAGTGCCAAACATCGGGACAACCGACCATAATGATTTAGGCATACAATCCAACTTACCAAAGGCAAGTTCTGTCACCAACTCAGAGCTGAGACACAATGTAAACAGGGAGGCTTGTCCAACAAAGGTTCTAGTGGGGGAAAAGGTCCTCCATGCCATAAGTCAAGAAGTCAGTCGGGTTGAAAACTAAACTGGAAGGTAATGGATGGGTGGAGATAGTGAATGATGAAGCCAACACTAGCAAGCCAAAACAATGGTGGGAATGACTACCTCTATTCTCCCTAAGGAGGGTAAAACCAATGAGTATAGATCAGGAACTTCCAACTCTAAGTAGGGACATCAATACATAATACAAAATACATCCAAGTCCATATAATTATGACCGCCAGATCATGACACCACATGTTAATACATGTCACAAAAATAAGTATAAGAGCAATGATAACCATAACACAATATAAAAAGATGAGTGATAATCATGCATATAATCCATCTGAAACATCATCTGTCCAATGAGAAAGCACTGATATAAAACTGGGCATCAATAACTGCTATGTAATGACTAAATGGCTACATCGGTCCTCAAATCTGAGTGTCTTGAGACTAAGTCCTGTCATGGGAGAGTACAATAGTCCAGTAATACAATAATGATCCGTCAAAACTGCTCATCTTAGCATCTCATATGTAAGAGATCTGGCTGAAAAAAATGCACTGGGTCTGAAAAATAGAATATGGTAGCCTGGCTACTCTATATGTGATAACACTTTCCATATCATCTTCACTTCTTGGTGAATTGTTATTACCTTCCATAACCATGAATACCCCACCATGGAACAACCCACCTTGTCCATATGAATTTCTTTCTCCATCCTTAAACCTTTCTAAGTGACTATCATAAAATGGCTCCCTATATATCTTGATCATAACACCATCTAAATTGGGAATGGTAGCATAAGATAAATCCATTTGTAATTGACCACCCAATCCAGCTGACCATCTCCTACTCAAAAGCATCCCATAAATAGGGGGCAAGTCAACCACTACAACATCCGTAAGGGTAGAGATTGTTACCAACTAAGTTGCACTAAGTTGGATTTCTAAACGAGCCGTCAAAGATGAACAATCACTTGTTCAATTTTTTCAAATTCAGAGGTCCTTGCACGACTTTGTAGGCATTTTTAAAAATTTTAAACATGTTCATACCCTATGGGGAATTGTAATAAAATGAGTTAGCATGATGACTTTATGTAAAATGTTTGGTTTCCTAGGACTTAGTCATTAATGCATTATTCCAGGGTGTTTTTTCCTTGTTAATTATTTATTGTTTTTAAGCAATAAATAATTTCTGAGTTTTTCACCCAAACGTCCAAAGATGGACTAATTGCCTTAGTGTTTAGGCCTTAGGAGGTTATTAAAACCTATGTGTCGATGTATATTACCATGCTAATCATTATTTTGAGTCATTATGAACATGTCCTAAGTGCCCCATAGTTTTTTTTAATTTCCGGAAATATATATATATATATATATTTTTTTTTTCCCCATTTTTACAGGCTTATTTTTAATAAGTTAATTGTAAAATTCCAAAAAGTCGTAAGTGTGTGGCTAGGAGGTTGTTTTTGTCATGGGGGTGCTCGTTTTCTAACTCAGAGCACCCACTTAACCCCTAGACCCACTTTCCTAAGTTTTCGAGTAATTATTTAACCCCAAAATTAATAATTACTCGAAAAACCCAAAAAAGACCAAAAATATGAGATATTAAAAAAATTCGGCAATTAAAAAATTAAAAGAAAGTTGCCGAAATCAAATTTTGTGACTGGACAAATTAAAGTGGCAAGTACTCGGACAAGCTGGACTAGTCAAACATTGCCATTTTGATGAGATTTTTGAGTTTTGAGTTTTCCTCTTTAAGAGGGGCGTATTTCTCCAAGTGGGGGCGCAGACACATGTGGAAAAGCTCACGGTTTTGGAAGGAGCTCAAAGTTTGGGTAAGTGCCATCTTTGTATTGAGATGTTGCCACTTCCCAACTCTCATGCCAACCCTCAACTAGCTCATTGTCACCTCTATCCAAGCCAGTGCATCCTTGAGAGGTGCGCCCCCCTCTCTTGCTCCGGTTTTCTATATAAGCAAACATTCACTCTTGATTCAAAACAGATGAATTGTGCATTGAACCTTTGCTCCTGTGTATCTTGTAATCAGTTGTGATCATTATTGAATAAAGTGAAGGCTTTGGAGGCATACCTGTGTAGGGAATCAAATGTGTGGATGGTCTCTGTGCTTATGTGAGGTATACTTGTATTAGTTTCATGCTTTGTTCAAATATTGTTATAACTGTCCTTGGTAGGATTAATGCTAATCAATAGGAAAGACTAATCAAGTTTGTTCACTTGCTTAGTTCTTTTGTCTTCTTATATGTAGAGATCAAGAAATTATATGTTTTACTTGTTTGTATGTAGAGATCAAGGAAGGTGTGCCCGTGCCGGAGAGGATGGCCGGAGCATGCAAGAGTTTTGACCTCTCCAGATGCCCTAGCGAATTGATCTCCCAGTCTGCTGCTCACGCCCCCACAACCTTGTAAACTGCTGCTAGGTGCCTCGGATGGACAATCTGATAGCTGATAATCACCCAATGCAGTAGAGTGATCCTATCAGTGAGGATGCAGGCTGCATGCGGAAGAAATATGGTGATCCAGTTACCCTGGATCACCATATGTCCCCAGCTGTACGGATGAATCTGCAATAACCTTCGGATTTATATTGGAATACTGGATAATGATGAATGCAATAGATATGGTGACAAACCTGGATGGTTTATCCTGAAGGAGACTAGGGCAGATGTCTCACTGCCGAAATCCCGTTAGCTGAAGACGCCGTCTCCAACCCCAACTGCTATGGCCGCACGCTGTGCTGCTTCTCAAGAGTTCCAAAATAATAATAAGCAAAAGTAAAGTCTCCATTCACTTTATCTTTCTTTTATAACTTTAAATTGCGAAAACCCTAACTTTTGACCTAATTAGGTCACTTTAACTTCTAATTTGCAGTTGACTTGCATGCATGCGCATGGAGACTTAATTGGGTGCATGCATCATTAAATAATGCTTAGATGTCATGCATATCACTTTTAGGGTTTGCATGCATGTCATTTTTAGGGTTTGCATGCATCTCACTTTTAGGGTTTGCATGCATGTCACTTTTGGGAACATTACAGTCCTCCCTCGCCAAAGATTGCTTGTCCTCAAGCAATTGACAACTGTCAACTAAAAAAATGCATCGGGACACCAATACCAAGATCCCATATAAACCACTGGATCACCTCATGCCTCCTTGCCACCCAATCATGAATTGACCCCTTGATACCGGGATCCCAAACAACCCTTTGACTGATACCAAAATCCATCTGAATGCCCTTAATGAGCCAAGCAATCATAAGTTGCACAAACTCCTCAAAACACTGCTCCTTCATGCCTCCAAACCTAAGCATCCCTCGAAAAAACTCCTGGAAGAGGAGGTTGGCCCTCTCCTCCATAGCAACTCCACTGATGTCAACTAAGCCTGTAAACCTTGGTGTCTCCATCTTCGTCATATACCTGTCTACCCAATCTCTGTATGGATACACTTCCTTGTTGGCTGGTCCACAAGGGATGTGCTCAACTACCTCCTCCATGGTTAAACCACTAACCCACAAAGACAACTCGTGATACCATACCTGATCCAAATCCTTTGTGTCAGATCTCTCCTCAGTCACCTGCAATTTTGAGTGCTCATGCAGAATCATTGTTGAAGGCTCTCCCCTCAAACTATGAGTGCCACTCATGCCCTCATGGGTCACAACTGTCCTGCATCCTGTGTAGGTTGTGATATCCTCTTGGGCACTCACTCGATTGGTGTCATCTGAACCAGGATCCCATACATCTGTACTATACTCATTTCGGAAAATAAGGGATGCGTCCCTGTCACTATCGGCTAGTCCCTGGAATATGTCTCCCATCAACACATTTGCATCTACAACCTGTACCATTAATCGTCCCTCCACAAGATGTGGCTCATAACCTCCATCCTGCTCGGCATGTATAGAATCAATCCTCTCTGTGTCATGCCTCTCCACTCGTTCTTGTGAATATAACTGAGGTTCCTCTTCTGCCTTCTTTTGCCTTCTCTTCTACCTTGTGCTCATCCATAAGACTCAAGGGTGCAATCTCTGATTCCTTATGGTCCAAACTGTCATATGACAAGAGAGAGCGTCTAAACATGATCCCATCTTCCTTCACTCCCCCAACTATCCCTTTAAGGAGATCCTCATCCAAATCCTTGGGCTGGCTCCCGAACTTGATGGTGTAATAATCTTGAAAGGACAATCTTGCACATACCTCATCACCCAAGGCTAGATACTCCTAATATCGAGGCAAGTGTTGAAGTACTGCTAACCTCTGCCAATTTTCAGTCAAGATCCTTCTCATTGTCTTCATGTTCTCACAAGCTGGCAAAGAAAAACCTTTGTTTTGACATGCACTTCACCAACATCAGTGACATGTATTTGCATGTACACGTATGCATGCACTTTTATTTAATTGCTGTGCCCACAGCTGGCAAGGATCATGCTCTGATACCACTGTAATATCCCAAATTCTGATATTTTCTATTTCTATGCAAATTTACTGAAACAACCGAGCATGCAAACTGCCATGCAAAATTTCCCTATTTTATAGCTGAAATTAGGGTTAGGGTTTGCAGGATAGAATGAACACTTACCACTGATAAGCCGGCTGAATATGCTCCAGAGAGAATACGCATGCAAGATGAGCTGAGCTGATGAAGAAATGACCTTGTTTTCTGCTGCAATACCCTGGATGACTGAATCAAACAAGTGTGACGTTTTTGCTGAAGGGATGGTCAGTTTCAGCTAGAAATAAGTCGAAAGGAAGGTGTGCCCGTGCCAGAGAGGATGGCTGGAGCATGCAAAAGTTTTGACCTCTCTAGATGCCCTAGCGAATTGATCTCCTAGTTTGCTGCTCATGCCCCCATAACCCTGTAAACTGCCGCTAGCTGCCCTGGATGGACTGATAGCTGATAATCACCCAATGCAGTAGAGTGATCCTATCAGTGAGGATGCAGGCTGCATGCGGAAGAAATATGGTGATCCAGAGTCTTGGTGAATGACTTAGGGTTTCCTAGCTAAATGCCCCCAGCTGTACGGATGAATCTGCAATAACCTTCGGGCTTATACTGGAATACTGGATAATGATGAATGCAATAGATACAGTGACAAACCTGGATGGTTTATCCTGAAGGAGACTAGGGTAGATGTCTCACTGCCGAAATCCCGTTAGCTGAAGACGCCGTCTCCAACCCCAACTGCTGTGGCCACACAATTATTTTAAATGCATGCTTAAGTATCAAGGTAATATAGACAGGTGTATTTTTGAAGGATTTACTCCAAATGTATATGGGGCCCTTCAACAAGTTGTGCTGCTTCTCAAGAGCTCCAAAATAATAATAATCCAAAAGTAAAGACTCCATTCACTTTATCTTTCTTTTATAACTTTCAACTGCGAAAACCCTAACTTTTGACCTAATTAGGTCACTTTAACTTCTAATTTGCAGTTGACTTGCATGCATGCGCATGGAGACTTAATTGGGTGCATGCATCATTAAATAATGCTTAGATGTCATGCATGTCACTTTTAGGGTTTGCATGCATGCCACTTTTAGGGTTTGCATGCATGTCACTATTGGGAACATTACACTTTGTGTCATCATTGGAAGATCAAAATCCCTCTTTCCTCCATTGTCCAAGCTTCTAAGCTTTGGGGGCATTCTTTCTCTCTTCTTTTCGTCACATAAAGTTTTAAATTTCTAGTTACTAGTTCTTTGTGCATAGTAAATCTTTTTCAGTATTTTAAAGAATATCATACTAATCTGATATTTGCTTGCACTCAATAGTTCAGAGCTGATACTAAAAGTCATATGTTTATAGATCTAAACTTAAGCAAGTACTTGTTCCAAAAAATTGCAAAAAATTATTTTTTGAAGTACTAAATTTTTATATTTTTATTGATTGATTTATCATTTTTAGCATAACACTGCTCGCTGTTTTGCAACGGAAGTCTATTAAAGAGAGAGGCACTCTGGTCAATTTTCGAAGATTCAAGCCATCCAAAGATCCTTCTTCTTACATCTTATTCTTTGGCCATTTTTCTAAGGCCTTAAACTTGTAAATTTGTGTTTCCTATTCTACAAAGGAACACAAATATTTCTCTATAATATTCATTGTAAAAAAAGAGAAGCAAGTGGGCAGCGGAGTGGCCACACCCCATCCCCCCATGGGGGATTCACACTTTTTTTTTCTCATTTTTCTCATTTTTTTTAATTTCTTTTAACTTTATTGAGTAAAATTAACAAATCTGACTGTGTTCTCGGTAACGAGAGTATCGGCACCGTGATTTAAAAAACTCATATTTAGTACTAAAATTCTTAAAATTTACAAGGCTTCAATTCCCATATGCTCTTGTGACCACTGCAGGCCATTGGTTGGATCGGTGGGACAATAAAAAAGGGATTGGATGGACTGGTAATTAGTTGAACACTTCAATCAATCCCTACAGTGAAAATCCGACACTTTTCGATATTATTAAATTGTGGGGAAATTCTGCAAGTGAAGCGGGAACCACTAGAAAGTGACCGTGGGGCACCATTAGGCTACACCCTTGTTGGTGTAGTGTTGAACACAACCCCACGACTCCATCTAGCCCACATGTCACTATGAGAGCCACTCCTTAGTAAATCCGGGCACATTCCTCGTACCCCTTGGGTATATCAAGAATACCATTCCCCTTTAATAATTATATCATTACCATATTTTAATAAAATCTACCAAGACTCAATCCACTCCTTAATCACTCATATAATAATTTTAAAAGGAACCAACTGAGACAATTGCAATACTTATCGAGACCTCACTAGCAACCCCATTTACACAAGCACTCCAATAGCACTGGTCTTTATTGCATCAATTTATTTCTGAGGATTTAAGTTAATTCATGTGTTGGGTGAATGTTATTTACATGCTAGCGATTTAATTATTCTTGCAAAGTTACCTCAGTTGTAATATTTTATATCATTTGTATCTCCTAGATTAGTTGTTTTACTTTTATATATTAAACAAACTTAGTTTATCTTTACTAGGGACCACCCCCCTTGGCTTCGCTAGGAGAGAGTCTAGACGGAGGAGTCAAGATCAAGTGACAGCACTTGACTCTTGCTTGCCCCTAAGGTCGCACCTAGTGGCTTGAAGATTTCTGCCACGTGACCCGAGGTGCGAATTAGGCAGCAACAAAGATATCAGGACATGCAAGTAAGTCTGCTCTTAGATTCTTGATTGACCATACATGGACCGGTCTCGAGTCTATCCCATAGGCATTCCCATATGGTCTAGTGATTTGCAAACCCATAGCTTCCATGATGCTTTTGGGCAACACATTCATGGTGGCTCTAGAATCAATCATGCAATTATGGAGTAAGAACTCACCAATATGAAGTGTAAGGTAGAATGGTTCATGTCCCTTGTTCTTCTTTTCGTAAAGGGATGCCCTTATTTCAATTGGAAGATCTTCTTCCTCATCATCAACATTGCTAAGGGCCAACCCAGGAGGAGCCTGGGTAGTGCCACAGTTTTGGCCACCTACAGGTATGCTATCAAAGAACTCACTCACTTGACAATTTACAGATGGTATCTTTATTAATTCAGCCAAGGGAATGTTTTGCATGATTTTGTCCAATTCTTTTTCAATGTTGATGTTCAAACCAAACTCAGCAGGAATTGGACCCAACTGTTTCTCTTCTTCCTTCTCTTCAAGTTTTCGATCAAGAAAAGGTAGTGGCCTTTCTTTCCCTTTTTCCCTCTTATAAATTTGAACTGGGGGCCTACTTACTTCGTTTACTTGCCCCAAAGAGCTAACATGGGGTGTACTAGTGGTATCTTCTTGACTATCTTCCAAACCAAACAATATTCTCCCAAAGGTTTCATCAAATTCATCCATAAAATTAATCTTCTTGGGTGAATCTCGTTCATTATCCTCATGGGAATGGTAGCCAAGTTCTTCTAGCCCTTGCTCTTCAATCCAATTAACTACATTGGGATCAAGTGATGTCTGGCCCACAGGTTTTTTTTTAGTCATCATTCATGTGTCTCTTTTGAGGGTTCCAATAAGGTTTAGGTTCCTACTGATTCCTATACCTATCAGACTCCCTACTCTTGGCCAAATCTCTTGTGATAAGAGTCAAATTTCTAACCATCTCTTGCATATTCTCCATCATGTCTATAGGTTCTTTAGATGGTTCTTTAGTCTTCCTAGTTCTAGACTCATATCTGGAGGATGATGGGCCATAAGCATCAAAGAAGTTTTGTTTTCCCATAGACACGGCGTTAGCTTCACCTTTCCTAGCATTGTCCTTGGCAATTTTAAGGTCAGCAGGATTCTTCTCCTTCAAGTGATAACCAAGCCATCCATCAAATGCATTCAAATAATGAATAAGGAGTGCTTGATCTTTAGGCCTAATGGTTTCAGGAACATTCGCCACTATCTTGTCAAACCTAAGGTTGAGTTCTTGGACGGTTTCATTTTCCTTCTTTTTGATTTCAAACAGTTGATTCAAAAGGAATCTACCATCCAGTTTTGCTGACCATTGACCCTTCAACTTAGTAACAAAGTCATCATAACCAGCCATAGAGGAAGCATGTAAACAATCAAACCATCTACGAGCTTCACCCTCCAAGGAAAACAAAAGGGCTCGCATGTACACATCCTCCTCCTTAGCACCATAAGCCTCCATGTGTGACCGTACTGAGTCTATATGGTCTTTGATGGTGATGGTACACTTACTAGAGAACTTAGGAATGTTCTCAAAATACTTCTTTGGCATGTCATGGGGTGATCCAACTAGTTGAGAAAAGTTAAAAGGTGAAGCCTTAGCCTTGTTATCGAACATTCGTGGTTGGTTTGTATTAGCCATTGAATTAGACTGAGAACTTGGAGTAGAAGAAGAAACTTGATGAGAAGGTGGATTTGGATTGGCCGAAGGAGAGCCTAAAATATGACTAGGAGACCCAAAAGAATTAACAATTTTCCAAAAGAAAGTTGTAGATTGTGATTTTGGATCCTTACAGTTTGGGTTCCTTTTGTATGTAACAAGATTTCCTTCAGCTAGATTAGACCAACTTCTAAGATCGTAAGGATGGGTATGGCGTCACTCCTTAATGGAGTTGCGTCATGGAGTTGCGAGGTGAAATGAAAATCCTAATCACCAAAGGATATGTCGTTGGGGAAGTATAAATGCGAGAGAGAGAAATAAGTGACTGAAAATATCATGCAAGGTAGAATACAATCATTGCGTTTAAGTCCGGATGTGATATGATTCAGAAGATAAACATGAGGTGCTACTCGTAGACACCAGAGGTAAGCCTCTACCTCCCTGACAACTATGCCAAAAGATGTTATCACTCAAATTGTAGCTACCCACTAAAGGTATCCTATTTGGGATGGTAGAGGTGAGGTATCTAACCAAGTGAAACCGCAAGGGCCTTGTCCACTACGAAGAAGGGGTAGTTGTCACACCGGACAAGGTCTTATCACTTTAGATCAATCTGTAGAATGACCAAGGGGGAAACCCTACTAGACTATCAGGGCTAGCGAATCTACTCAAAGTGCTCTAAGGGATACACAATGGATACAAGAGACAAACTATGAGTAAATAGATCTAGATCTAGAAAGGTAGATGTGGTAGGTGAGGTAAAGGCCAAGTTGAGGAGGCTTAAGAAGAGAGAAAATTACCTAACTTGAAGTAAATACCTCTAGATAGTTAAGTTAGTAGATCTTGATAGATCTAGTACAAACAAGGAATATCCAAGTTAGATCCACCTAGGGTTTATGCAAATGAGGATAAAGTGGACCCAAAAGAATAGATTGGGATGCCTAATGACTAGATCTAGGCGTTTGATGAATAGATCTGTGGATTTTAGGTGGGTTCAAGCATACGCAACCGATAGATCTGAAAAGTAGACCAAAAACCGAAGGAGGGCGTCCCACCTAGGAGTGACTAGTGCTAGATCCAAGGGTAAATGGAGTCGGATTAATGCAAAACTTCAAATCTAGGCTTTTTAAATTAATCTAGATGTGGATTTTCAATGCCATACTCAAATAATTGCTTGATCTATTAGATATAGAAATGAGGGTTTCAAAAGGAGGGTTTTATGTGACAATTGGATAAAAATATGGAAAATGATACTAACCTTGTTGATCGTACCTGGAAATGCTTGCAACCGCCTTGTACATTGATGATCCTTCCACCTAGATACAATTTCGATCTAGATCCACCATCCACCAAGTAAAACATTTTGCCTCAAGGAGGGAATGCGCCCTCTCTACCTGCAGAAGCAAACTACCTAAGTCAGATTTGATCCACAAATTGAAAGAGAAGCAATGCAAGGCATCTAAAGAGAAAGATTCAATGCATAAAGTAACAATTGATCACTCCCTGAAAGATGAAACGATCCACAAGAAGAGATGGTGCAAGTCGCCTCCACAATCTCTCCTCAAG
The DNA here is from genome assembly GCA_001517045.1 of Pseudotsuga menziesii. NCBI lineage: Eukaryota > Viridiplantae > Streptophyta > Pinopsida > Pinales > Pinaceae > Pseudotsuga > Pseudotsuga menziesii. The sequence goes on along the minus strand of LPNX010502944.1, from coordinate 80,512 downwards.
CAAGTTGCTATCCCTGCAAGAACAATTCGCCCCCCACAAAAAGTATGTTGTTTGCATGTAAGATCCGCTGAAATGTCTAAGCAAGAGGAATAACAATCATGTATAGGAACATTCACAAAGCTTTCAAGAGATTTCCAAAAGTTTTTTTTGTATTCCAATATTCTTAGAGCCAAAAGTCCTTTTACAATGAGAGAACATCTCAATATATAGATCTCTCTGGTACATAAAACCTAGATCCAAAAAGATCAACGGCTAAGATAATAAGATACAACCACTCTAATCAACAACTAAGATTAGTCGGACATACTCACATGGATCAACTCAAAAATAAAGGGGGCGCACTAGCTAAATCGTCCAAGGAGGACGCACCACATGAAAGATGACTAAGACACATGGTAAAAGCACATGGTGGGGCTAGGAGGTGTATAATAATCTTCACTAGTAGGTCCCCATGGCACAACATCAAATAACGTGTCAAGATAATAACACAACATGACCAAATGACCAAATCGTGGCCTCTCAAAATACAACAAAAACGCCCCAAAATGACAAATGCTAATACATGTGGACTCCACAAAGGGTGATAATCATGCTGAAAGGTATGCAACATATCAACATCATGCCTCGATCAAGTTTCATGCCATTTCCTTGCCTCAATAACCCAAATCAATTTCCTTTGTTAGTCAAATCTTCATTTTTAATGTACCGGAAACATCATCCTAGAAGATAAAACTGTACTCATACACCCCATGTCTATAAAAAATATACATCAGAGGCCCATCCATGCTAGAATAATAATAATAATAAAGCCTGTAAATGTTGATAACAATAATAATAACACAAGCCACCATGATAAATCATCATTTGAAGCGTGGATATGTCTAATGGACATTGATAGACCATAAATAATCATCATCAACCACAATGTGCCTAAACTCGTCCTGGACCTTGCTGTTGACTTGGTCAAACTGGGTTGACTAGGTCAAATATGATCAAAATGATGACCCAAATGAGAATATCTGATGCTGCAAGATACAAAATGGATAGAGCATGCTTCATTATCTATGTTAGCAACATGACTAAAGTACAAGTGGTTTCTAATGGCGATTATAAGCACAATATACAAATAATATATCCACATCAAAGTAATTAGTTGCTATAACTTAACATGGTATTGTAGCAAGACTGAAAAGAGTAGCTTTCACTGGGTAAATCTCTCTCTCCTTCTCCAGACAAGAAAATTAGGATTTCCTACTGAAGAGGAATTTTGGAGTGCAAATGAGAAGTGTTTCATCTTCAAGAACAATACTCCCAGTCCTTGAAGATGAAAGATCCAATAATCATCATCTTCTTCATCACACATAGAAAACCTGTCGTTTTCTTCCAAAAGGCCTGAGACAATACTCCCAGTCCTTGAAGATGAAAGATCCAATAATCATCATCTTCCTCATCACACATAGAAAACCTGTCGTTTTCTTCCAAAAGGCCTGAGACATCATGAGAATCTTCTGAAACATGATATGAGCTCACCATTTCCTCACTTTCTGTAATTAGGGCTTCTTGTTCCTTTTCAAGAGTACTTCCTTCTTCGATCACAAGACTAGAGATGTCGTCGTCTTTACCTTCCTCAACAAAATCTTGAGTAGAAGACCCTTTAATAATGGCTCCCACATGAGAGCTTTCTAGGGGTTGATCTTTATCACTATCTTCATCTCATCTTTATCATTATCTTCATCTCATCTATGTCTTTCAATCAGAAAAAGAATGCTCACATTATCATATTCTTGGCTGTCATGTTGTTTATCTCATGAGCTAGTGCAATTGCTTGCAATTTCTTCATACTCCATGGGTTTCTCTACCACATCTATAATCTTCAAATCATCAAGGGATTCATCATCAAATTCATAAATTTGAAAAGGAACATAACTTATCAAATCCTTGACCTCATCAAAATCCATGATGATGGCAACTAGAATGTCATTGTGGAAGTGTACATCATCATCACAACTTGGTTCTTTTGGAACAAGATAGAATGCATATTCTTCAATGGAATAATCTTCATTAGGTGTTGTAATAAGGTTTTCCAACGCTTCATCAAACTTCTCATCCAAATTTGAAATTTTATGCATAAGTAGCTCCTGTGTTGGAAAAGAAAGTTGGTCATTCAACCGGTCCTCATGAAACTCGTCATCAAGTTTCTCTTGGTTTGGCCCACCATATTTTTCTTTGATATACTCAACCAAAGACATCACTGCCTCATATTTATCATTGATTTCATCCAAGAGAACATCTGAGGGATTGCATTGATATGTACGCACTAGGTAATGTATATCCCTTTCTTTACATTGGCAAACATCAATTAGATTTTCAATCCTTCCTTCTTCTTCATAAGTAGGATCCCTACACTTGCGAAATGCTTCGATCATACCTATAAATGAAGACATTTCCTTTCTACCAACATTTTCAAACCATATTTTTGCAAAATCATCTAAGGCAAGTGCAAACTGTTGACTAAATTGTCATTGATGCCAATAGGTGTGTCTTGGTGCCCCTTGAGGAGCCCTTGAAGGTTAAGTAGTTGCCAGTGTCAAAGGAGGCCTTTTGACCTTGTCCAAACCCAAGTCTTAAGCCCTTGGAGCCCTCGGGACAATGACAAAAGCCCTTTACACCCTTTAGAGTGTTTAAGTACCCCTAAGTTGTTTCTATGGTTCCCCAGTACCAAACCTGTGGCCTAGTACCTAGAAAGTGTCCTTGGTGGGTTGAAGAAGTTGCAATAGGCCAAATGACCCATTCAGTGGTCATTTGCGTTTTAATGAGTTCATTGTTGAAAAATTACCTAGGAAGTGTTTGTCCACCTAGACTTGCCTTGGGGTGGACAAGGACACTTTAAATGGTGACCCCTAGTCATTTGCATTTAATGAAGTGTGATGTGTTTTATGTTTTTTAAAGTGACTTCATTAAAAAGGCTTAAGTAATGGTTTTCTTAAATTCATATTTAAAATAAAGTTGAGTGAGTGATTAAATTAAAAGGGGTTGTTCTCACTTTATTAAATGACATGAGGTGCACTAAATGTCATTTATTAATTAATGGAGCATTTAATGTGAACCCTTCATCTAATCTAACCTTGACCATTAGATTGAAAAGGAAGTTGCCATGAACAAAAAGGGACTAGGGCAAGGAAAATTCATCTCATTATTCACTTTTCAAAGAGAAATTTTGGAGAGAGGAAGAAGAAGAGCGGAGAGGGTTGAAGTTATTTTGAACTAGAGGAGAGAGAAACTGAAGACAAATTTGGGCACAAAATTCGAGAAAATTGAAGAGCAGAAGTAGCACAAATTTTGAGGACCGTACAACAAGGTTTTGGCACAGAAATTGAGACATTAAATTTCTGCACAAAATTCGAGATTCCATACAGTGTACCAACTGCACAGTTTTCGAGGTTTCCGTACAGTGTATGATCGACACATTTTTCGAGGTGACCGTATAGTACGGTCTGCACAATTTTTCAGAAAATCCGTACAGTACGGATTCAACATAGATTTCGAGGCAGTATCGTCTGGGCACGTTTTACAAGGCAAGTATAGAAAATTAAATTCTGTCTGTACAACCGAATCTGGGCACTTTTTCGAGGTGAAGTTAGCACATAAATCGAGGAGAAAAGCAACATTAAATGGCACGAATTTTGAGAAGAAATTTCGATAAGTAATGTTGTTAATTTTTGTATTTTACCTGAAGAAATAATAAATCTCTCTCTCTCTCTCAGAATCAGGTTTTCCCTTGGGGGTTTTATCCTGGACCATTGGTAAAAAACATCAGTGTTATTTTCATGTGTGTTTGGCTGATTTACAATTTTTTAGTTTGAATTTTTGACTTGAAAAGAAAATTTCTGAATTGTTTAAATTTCGAAAAAGAACTTCATGTGTTTTAGTTCAGTCAAATTTTGATTAAAATTTGTGCATAGAAGGGCTTGGGCATTAAACTATGCAGAGATGCCAAAAGGCTTGAAATCGGTTTGGGGTTCTTCAAAAACTTTCTTGGTATTAGAGCATAGTTAAAATTTCAGAATTTGAACATTTAGAAAAACAGGGGTTTGTGGAGAGATATTCTTGAATAGATTGTTTGAAAGTTACATGTTGTAGCCATGGTGTTTGGTCTTAGAGTTGAAGATAGGTTGGATGGGGTTGCAAATTTTATCCCATGGAAGGCTAGAATCAGTTTGATACTTGAAGAAAATAAACTATGGGATATAGTTCATAGTACAACTGCTAATCCTATAGTAGTACCTGCTGATGCAGTTGATAAAACCGCTTTCATGAAGAGAGATGTGAAGGAAAGAAGGATTATACTTGATGCCGTGAATGATCATATAATCCCTCACATATCAACAAAAGATCACGCTTTTAAGATGTGGACATCTTTAACCAATCTTTACCAGAGTTCAAATGAAAACAGGAAGATGGTGTTGAGGGAGAAGTTGAAGAATGTTCACATGAGAAAAGGGGAAGGCATGGCTTCCTATCTTACCAAGATCACACAGGTAAGAGATGAGCTTGCAGCTGTAGGAGAGGTGATAGGAAATGCTGAGATGGTGCGTTTAGCCTTAAATGTTGTAACTCAACAGTGGACTTTGTTTGTGCAGACTATCATTGGTAGGGAGAACATGCCCACATGGGATCGATTGTGGGATGATCTCACACAGGAGGAGACATGGAGGGGATACTTACAGGGCAGTTCATCACATCACAGAGATGATGAGGAGAATGTTGGATTAGCAACAAAGGGCAAAAAGAAGTAGTTCAAGAAGGGTTCCAAGGATGGAGCGAAACAACATGATGGGGAGAAGAAGGATATGAGCAAAGTGAAATGCTTTGCATGTCAGAAGCTTGGACACTATGCTGGACAGTGTCCAAACAAGAAGAAGAAGAAACAACAGACAACAACTTCAACAGAGATTGTTGAGTTTGCTGCAAGATTTGAGAGAGATTTTTCTCTCTTCGCAGGTGTTAGTGTTGAGAGAGCATCTTCTATCACCAACAGGGACATTCAGGGTCACATGGAGCATTCCATGATTGTTGGGCATTTGTTGAGTGCTACCACTACTTCCTCCACTTGGTTCATTGATAGTGGAGCTTCGAGTCACATGATAGGTGATCGAGATATGTTTTCTGAGATGTCAGAGACAGTCTTGGAATTGGAGGTTGTATTGGGAGATGATACAGTGGTGAGCGCAGTTGGGCGTGGGATTGTTCGTTTTGATAGGGAGTCCATGCAGCCTATGGTTTTGAGGGATGTATTGTATGTCCCTGGGCTCAAGAAGAACCTTGTTTCAGTTTCCATGATTGAGGACAGAGGCTTTGGTGTATATGTCCTTGATGGGAAAGTTCACATCTTTCTCAAGCCAGCAGGTCCATCTGATTTGCGTGAGATTGGAATCAGATGCAGGAAACTGTACAAGCTTCTCTTTGAGGCACATCATGCATTGTCACAGACTCAGAGCAACAGTGAGTTGTGTGAGTTATGGCACAGGAGGATGACCCATCTTCACCATCCAGCTTTGAGGATGCTGAGAGAGATGACTACAGGTATGCCAGAGTTCAGCACAGAGCCGAGTGGTGTTTGCAGAGGGTATGCCTTGGGAAAGTACACCAAGACTGCTTTTCCAAGCAGTGATTCTAGATCAGAGGGAGTGCTTCAGTTGATTCATTCAGATTTGTGTGGTCCCATGTCATTTACCTCTTTGACAGGTTATGAGTATTATGTCACATTCATCGATGACTTTTCTAGGAAGACCTGGATCTATTTCCTTAGAAGCAAGATATCAGAGGAAGTCTTGCTTCGGTTCCAAGAGTTCAAAGCTCTTGTGGAGAACTGGACAGGAAAGAAGATCAAGGTACTTCGGTCAGATAATGGGGGTGAGTATACTTCCCATGCATTCGATGAGTATTGTCGGTAGGAGGGGATCAAGAGGGAGTTGACAGTTCCTTGCGCTTCACAGCAGAATGGAGTGGCTGGAAGGAAGAACCGTTCGATAGTGGGTGTAGCTAGAGCCATGCTGCATGATCAGAGTCTTCCTTTCTTTCTATGGGCAGAGGCCTGTAGTACTGCTGTTTATGTTCTGAACAGGAGTTTGCATCATGCCTTGGGGGTGCAAAACTCCCGAGGAGATGTTCACAGGGAAAGTGCTTAAGATAGGACATTTTCGTATTTTTGGTTGCCTTACATACTCACATGTCCTTTCTGAGAAGAGGACAAAGTTGGAGGCTACAGGAGAGCGGGGTATCTTTGTTGGTTATGATGAGACTTCGAAGGCCTTTCGCATATATATACCTTCCTACACAGAGGAAAATTGTGATGAGGAGGGAGGTGAATTTTGAGGAGGAGAAAGCCTTCAGGAAATCTCTAGATTTTGAGATAGAGGAGCAGCAAAGTACTCCACAGGTAACAGTTCAGAGTCCAGCGAGTTAGAGCACAGGGTCACCGGTTTCAGGAGTGACAGGGTCACAAGTTACAGGTTCATCGGTTTTAGGGGTTTAATTCACAGGGACTTCTGGTACAGGGACAGGTTCACGGATCACAGGTTCATAGGTTACACCTTCAGGTAATTCGGGTTCTCTTGGTACAAGTTCAGGTTCATCAGGGACAGGTTCTCAGGTTGTTGGTACTTCTTCAGGGAGACAGGCGTCTGATGAGGATGTAGAGGAGAGTTTGATACAGGATGCTTCCTCCAAGAAGAGAAAGCCAAGTTGGCTTAAGGAGTTTATGAAGGAAGTAGAGGAGTTTGTTGGACCACCCAGGAGGTAGGTTAGAGAGAGCAAGTCACTTGAGATATTTTCAAGTTATATGGCACATGTGACTAGCTTGTGTGACACCGTTTCTACCACTTATGAGGATGCTTCCATACACCAGGTTTGGAGATATGCCACGATGGAAGAGTACAATTCCATCATGTAGAATGGGGTGTGGGAAGTGGTTCCAAGACTAGAGGGGAAGTTAGTTGTGACTTCCAAGTTGCTTTAGAAGATAAAGCATGCTGCAGATGGCAACATAGAGAAGTACAAAGCTTGTTTTGTTGCGCGAGTTCTCACAGGTAGAGGGAGTTGACTATGATGAAACCTTTGGGCCAGTGGCCAGATTTTCTTCGATCAGAGCAGTGATCTCCGTCGAGGCAGATATGGGTTGGAGGATCCATCAGATGGATGTGAAGACCGCTTTTCTCAACGGTCTTCTACAGGAGGAGGTGTACCGTGTATCTGGAGTAGCCATAGGGATTTGAGGTGCATGAGAGATTCTCATGTATGCAGGCTGAAAAAGGCCTTGTATGGTTTGAAGCAAGCCCCTTGGGCTTGGTATTCCAGAATCGATTCTTACTTGCTTTCACTTGGGTTTTAGAAGAGTGAGGTAGATCCCAACCTATACTACATTGTGGTTGGTGGTGTTCCGCTCATTCTTCTGCTATATGTTGATGACTTGTTCATTACTGGGGGAGAGCACCTGATTGATGCTTGCAAGAAGGATCTTACTTCAGAGTTCGAGATGGCTGACCTTGGGATGATGCACTATTATTTGGGGATGGAGGTTTGGCAGGAGGATGGACATGTTTCCCTGGGGCAAGATAAATTTGCTGCAGATGTTCTAAAGAGATTTTAGATGACTGATTATAGACATGTCTACACCCATGATCAACAACTGGACAAAGCTTCATGCTTCCGAGGGAGAGTTGGTGGACCCTACTTTATATCATTAGCGTAATGGTTCGTTGATGTATCTGGCAAACACCAGACCATATCTGAGTTTTGTGGTGAACACTCTCAGTTAGTTTATGGTGGAGCCCAGGAGAGTGCATTGGACTGCCGCAAAACACATCTTGAGATTTCTTGCTGGTACATTTGATTATGGCTTAGACTACAAGAGATTTGGTGGAGTGGGATTGGTTGGCTTTACAGATTTAGATTGGGTAGGTAGTGTTTCGGACCAGAAGAGCACTTCTGGTTGTTGCTTCAGCTTGGGTTCGACAATTGTGTCGTGGTTCAGCAGGAAGCAAAAGTCCGTGGCATTGAGTTTCGCTGAGGCTTTGTGGCTTCGCAAGCTGATGGTAGACTTGTTTGATTAGGAGTTGAGTCCTACAGTTATACATTGTGATAATCAGAGTTGCATCAAGGTCTCTGAGAATCCAGTATTTCATGACAGGTCGAAGCATATACAGATTAGATATCACTTTATCAGAGACTATGTTCAGAGAGGGGTTGTATAGTTGCAGTATGTTTCTACAGATGAGCAGGTGGCTGACATTCTCACGAAGGCTTTGGGTAGAGGGAAGCATTTCTACTTCAGAGATAAGTTGGGAGTGGTGAAAAACACCTTCCTCGGTAAGAGGGAGTGTTGAAAAGTTACCTAGGAAGTATTTGTCCACCTAGACTTGCCTTGGGGTGGACAAGGACACTTTAAATGGTGACCCCTAGTCATTTGCATTTAATGAAGTGTGATGTACTTTATGTTTTTTAAAGTGACTTCATTAAAATGGCTTAATTAATGGTTTTCCTAAGTTCATATTTAAAATAAAGTTGAGTGATAAAATTAAAAGGGGTTGCTCTCACTTTATTAAATGACATGAGGTGCACTAAATGTCATTTATTAATTAATTAATGGAGCATTTAATGTGAACCCTTCAGCTAATCTAATCTTGACCATTAGATTGAAAATGAAGTTGCCATGAACAAAAAGGGACTAGGGCAAGACAAACTCATCTCATTATTCACTTTTCAAAGAGGAATATTGGAGAGAGGAAGAAGAAGAGCAGAGAGGGTTTGAAGTGATTTTGAACCAGCAGGAGAGAGAAACTGAAGACAAATTTGGGCACAAAATTCGAGAAAACTTCTGGCACAAATTTCGAGAAAATTGAAGAGCAGAACTAGCACAAATTTTGAGGACCGTACGGCAGGGTTTTGGCACAAAAATCAAGACATTAAATGTCTACACAGAATTCGAGATTCCGTACAATGTACGGACTGCACAGTTTTCGAGGTTTCCGTACAATGTACAATCAACACATTTTTCGAGGTGACCGTACAGTACAGTGTGTACAATTTTACAGAAAATCCATTCAGTACGGATTCAACACATATTTCAAGGTAGTACAGTCTGGGCACGTTTTATGAGGCAAGTACAGAAAACTAAATTCTGTCCATACAACAGAATCTGGGCACGTTTTTTGAGGTGAAGTTGGCACAGAAATCAAGGAGAAAAGCAACATTAAATAGCACGAATTTTGAGAAGAATTTTTGATAAGTACTGTTGTTGATTTCTGTATTTTACCTGAAGAAATAATAAATCTCTCTCTCTCTCAGAAACAGGTTTTCCCTTAGGGGTTTTATCCTGGACCATTGGTTAAAAACATCAGTGTTATTTTCATTTGTGTTTGGCTGATTTAAAATTTCTGAGATTGAAATTTTTGCTTGAAAAGAAAATTTTTGAGTTGTTTAAATTTCGAAAAAGAACTTCATGTGTTTGGGCATTAAACTATGCAGAGAAGCCAAAAGGCTTGAGATCGGGTTGGGGTTCTTCACAAACTTTCAGTCATGGTACCCTAGGAGAAGTCTAGGCACCCCCACACTTAATGGTTTAATGATCCTTGAAGGAATGGAAAAAGTAATATCCTTGAGATGTTCAAAATGATCAAGAAAGTCCTTGAACCCACAACTTGATCATAGGATTCTTGGTGGCTAATAGAACACACCCATAAATATGAAAACCCTAAAACTTGTAATAAGTGTTGAGATCACTAATAAAAGGAAAAAAAACATTAAATAATGCTTAAGGTCATTAAGTGCTAAAACAAAATTAAATTGTTAATCTAAGTCGAGAGAAGTTGGCCAGCTTATCCTCCAACGTTGACAACCTTTAACCTTTGCTTAGGTTGCCCCCCTTTAAGTGTTTAAGTTTAAAAATAAAGTTTAAAATGAATGAATTATTTAAACTCTTACTTCCTCCAACGTTGACCTTCCTTTGGAACCTACTACCACTTCCTTGAAATGTTTAAAGCAATCAAGTATTAAAGCAATTTAATAAAATTTTCATCAGCCATAAAGTTGGCCTCATTAAGTGTTGAACAATAAAACAAAATTTAAATTATTAAAATACTTGAACTTCCGTTGAAGTCGGCCCTAAAATCCTTTCTCTCAATGCCTAGTAGGTGTATTTGAACTGCAAACATTTGCCATAACTAAAACACAACGAATGCAACACTTTTGGGAGTGTGGACTGAGGTTTTTCGCTGACTGAGGAAATGAATAGTTCGCAGCAGCAGAGGAGAAAGAGACCCGAGTTTCCACAGAGATTAATATTTTTTGGGGTTTAAAAGACAACATACAGTCCAAATTTTTCTTGGGTTGTTCACTGCTGCCTTTGTAGCAGCAGACCTTGCTTTTGGGAGTGTGGAGTCAACAGTAGAACTTGGTGGTCACAGACCACACCTTTTTATGACAGTCCTGAGTCTTCTACAGTGAAAATACAGTATGATTTTGGAAGTGTGAACAGTCCAAGTTTCTGTAGTGTTTGGTTGATGTTTTACTGCTTGATTTTCAAGGTCATCTAACATCCCGAACTCATCCACAGTCCCAAATTGAAGTTTTTACACAGTTTGAGGTTTTTTTGATATCTTCTACAGTGATAAGGTATGTATAAGATATAATATCAATTGAGCGAACAGTACAAGTATATGTATTTTTATGTACTATGAGTGTACAAGCGTGTGAACAGTATGTACAATGAATACAGTGATGTGTGAGCACTGATGAACAATGTATACAGTGCTATGTAAAGTAATGTGTGAACAGTATTGACTACAGTGGTATATTGATATATATATGCTATAAAGTAATGATGCACTCCTATGCTCTTTGATGAACACTCTATGATGCACACTCTCCAATACACAATGATATGATGATGATGATGTGATGAGACATGCTACACCATTCACTCTATTATACATGCTATGATATGATGATGATGATGTGATGATGCACTCCTATTCTTGATGTACACACTATGTTGAACATGCCTGTTATGGTGTGATGATGCTCTCCTATGCTTATGACATACACTTTATGATGCATACACGATGATGATGTATACTTGATGACGATGCATATCCTATGATGGTGATGCATACCCTATGAGGACGATGCTACTTGTTATGATGATGCATGTTCAGCAGAGCAACTTGTTCAGTGATTGGGTATGATGAAGTGTGTAGCAATGAAATGACATATCAGTATACAGTGGTGACTTGGCAGTGATCAGAGAGCAGAGATTATCAGCAGCAGGTTCAGTGATTGGTTTTGAAAGGTCCACAGGTTCAGTCCTCTTTTTCTTCAGGGTGGTAGGGTGGTGCTAGGGCTCACAATCTCTTGAGTTAAGCTGTTGTCGCAGCTTGCTAGTTGTAGCTGACGAAGCCTAAGGGGTAATTATTTTCATGTACACTGATGATATGCTATGATTGGTGATTAGCAACTTGCTCTTGATTAAATTTTTTATAATTGTGCAAATACTGATTTACCCCCCTCTCAGTATTTCAACACAAACATTTTCATCTTGACATGCTCATGGACAACATTGAATTTTGAAATAAATTCAATAAAAGATGCAACATGTAGTGTAGCTGAATCAGCATATCCATAAAACTTTGCAATGTTCTTGTCCCAGTTTGGATCAGAGAAATCATTTGGATATCCCAGGATACCTGAGAAATCTAATGGAGCAAACCCTTCAGCATCTAACTTTTCTAAGATATTTTGTAGCATAACTTCATTACTAATGTTCATTGATGTTACAGACAATGTTGTGTTTTCTAATGTTATGCTAGCCTTGCATTTACTGGTGATATGCAGGTCTTTGTAGTCCGGCAAGACTTGAAAATGGGCGTTGGAAAAGTCGCCTCACAATGTGCACGTAAGATTTTCCATGCTTTTATAATTGTCATGGTGATTATTGTGAAATTATGATCTTACTATGCTTTTATGATTGCCATGGTGGTTATTATGACATTATTATCTTACATTATAAAAAACTTTGTTTTTTATGGAGATAGATTGTAATTAAAGGTCCATTATATCTATTGTTATTGCGTACATTTTCATGAATAGGGAAAAATATTCACTGCTGACCATTGGAGTAGACTGTAAGCTTGTTGACAGCAAAGTTTAATTTCCTAATCATGGATCTCTGAGACTCACATTTTCTTTGGTTGTGATTTGCAACTACAAAACCTTTTATGGATCTCCTCTGCCTCCATCTTCTTTTGGTGTTCTGTTGTGAAACCTTTCTGCAATTTTTAATTTTTAATCTCCTCAGGCCATCTACAACATTTTTGTTTGACACACATGCAGCTATGGATTCTGAACTATTCTATTGTGGATTATTTATTGTTGCTTGTTTGAATGACAGATGCAGCTACGGCCATTTATGGAGAACTGATGAGAAGGTTGTGCTCGCTCTTACAAGTTTTTCTTTCCCAGTCCCTATTCTTTTTCATATCATAATTATAAAAAAAGAGGAAGGAAAAAGAATAGGCACATGACTAAAATTTACACAAACTTGAAAGAGTTGATTGCATAGTTATGAGGTATGAGATGCATGAAGATACATCAACCAAAGAAGTATGGAAAATTGTGCAGACAGTAAGATATTTGAAATATTGACAATAACGAAAATACAATAAAGTGAATAGCAAATTTTACAGTATTTGAAAATTGAAATGCTGATATGGAATTTTGTCTTAACAGAATTAGATATAGAGGTGCAGGTTTATTACTTAAAAACGTTTTGGTTTAAAGATAGAATTCAGTTACAGTATACTCCCAATAGAAAGCATAGGGAACAAGCTGAAGAGTGCAATGGAAAGAAATACATCCTATGCAAATCTATGAAGGGGAGAAAAATCATGTGTTTAACAAATTCACTGGGATAAAATTAGCTAAATGAAATAAAAATTAAAAAACAATCATGAGTATGCCTCACTTTGTGTTTATTTATTGTTGACTGGGAATTCTAGTCCACCTTTGATCTCCCACAAAAGAAAAGGAAAAAAGAAAGAAAGAAATAGTTAGAAAAATGCTAATCCACCCCCACCCTCTACTGAGCCTAAAAATTATATTTTTGTGTTTGTCGTCATTTGCTGGTCTGGGCCATCACTAATCTGCATATATCAAATCTGAAATGGGTCAGCGGAAAGTTTCTTTTATTTTGACGTGTTTTTTTTGAGAGACATATTTCCTTGGTTTATGTGCATATTTTTTCCAGATGCAGATGCAGGTTTGAGTGTGTTCCTCTTAGTCACAATTTGCATAGTCAACTCTCTCAGCATCTTGTGCTCATGTCTGTTGCAATGAGGATTGTTTTTGATAGGCATCGAAGATCTTTCTGCTCTTGTTGTGTGCGTTCTCCTATAGGGCAAGTAAGGGTTGTCAGATAGCTCCTCCTCTATGATTGCATTCTGGTTTCACACTGTTTTGTCTTCAGGTCTGCAAATCTCTCATTCTCTCTCCAAAAGTTGGGTTTGTCATCTGCAACTTTGCCTTGACACTGTTGATGCTTAATGCCTAACTGCTGCTGCCAGTTTTCTCTTATTGCATGTCGTTCTAGTCAAATGGACCCTTCGTCCTGGTCAACTGTTCCTTCAATAACTCCCCTTAAATTTTTAATTTTTATTTATGTTCAACCTATGTTGCACAAGTTTCCGGTACATGGGTATGGTGGGGTATGCGGACACGAGTATCCAGTATGGCTAGAAGCTTTGCACAAATTTACAGGAAACGTCAGGTTGGGAGTGGCAATAATATAATATATGAAATTTTAATATATATTAAAAAACCATAAATTTATTAAATTATATGTTAAGTTTTTAGCTTTTTGGCATTTTTCCTATTTTAAAAGTTAACTATAATAATTTACAGGAAACGGACACGAGTATCCAGTATGGCCAGAAGCTTTGCACAAATTTACAGGAAACGTCAGGTTGGGAGTGGCAATAATATAATATATGAAATTTTAATATATATTAAAAAACCATAAATTTATTAAATTATATGTTAAGTTTTTAGCTTTTTGGCATTTTTCCTATTTTAAAAGTTAACTATAATAATTTTAGATTAAATAATGTACATTGTCAATTAAAATTATAATTGTGCATGGCAAATTTTTTTCTTAAAAAGTTAATGACAAATGTACACAACTATGAATAAAATATTAAAAATTAATGTCTCCAAGCGGCAGTCATAGGGAAGAAATCTTTTGAAAGAATCTTTATATATTTAATATTTTGCTTCACTTTTATGATAATGGTTTATGCCAAAATTGTCTGTCTTTAGTTACTTCAGAAAATGTGAAGTGGTATGTTGGGAAGGAAATAGCAATGATATATTTTGAAATAATTTTGCTATAAATTACTCTATGAATAAAGTTCACTTGATGTGATTATGAGAGCCATAAGACAGGTTTGGCTTAGTCTGCGTCATAAGCTGGCAGCTGATACTTCTGGTGAAAAACCTTGCAAACATCATAGTCTCAACTCTAAATTTACAAATTCATTGGATGATTATGTCTACTATGTTGATGATGTTACACTGAATGATTGCAATAACCATACATATTGTTGGTTTTATTTTTTCCAGCCTATCATAAATCTATGATAAAGTTATTATATGTAACTATGCATTATGATAAATATTAAAAATATTAAATATCTCCACAAGCTCAAGAGCAGGAAACAACCACTAACTATGCATAAACTGTAACTAAGCATTATAATAAATATTAAAAGTATGATACACTAACTTCAAATTTTAAAAATTAAAATGATAAAATTAAAAATCATAAATCTATGCATTATGCAGTGAATGCAATCACAAATTTAACACAAAATAATTATTTATTATTAAATCATAAATTTATAACAATGTACACTAACAATGAAGATCGATACCTATAGCTGGCTTGAAATTGAGGCAAACGTTGATTGATACTCGGTACCTGCAGCCGGCTTGAAGGCGAGGAAGACGCTGACCAAGATCGTTGGACGACTTGGAAGGTTAGGCTCAGAAGTTCAGAGAGAGTCGAATGGGATTATGGGAGACTCGGAGAGACTCAACGAAACACAAATCTCAGAAAAGTTGAAAACGCAAAACCATAAAATTATTTTAAGACTTCCAGCAGATGAAACTCGAAACACTCAGAAAACGCAGTCTAAAGCATTTAATGTGATTTTTTTGAGAGGTGAAGGTTGTTTACAAAGGTTCAATTGCATGTACGCCGCCCTCTTCTTGCCTCCACGTTCCTTCAATTTGGCACCAATCCAATTTCATTTTCCTGCGAACTTCGTTTTTTTCCTGTGATGTGCTTTTTCTGTCGGTGGGTTGGGAGCGTGAGGAAGCTCCTCGTTGGTTTGGGAGCTTATTCAAGCTCCAGAACATGGAAACTTGTGGCTGGGAGCTTGAGGAGCTGCGATTTCACCTCTATGAAGTACTCGAAAAGCTCTTGACTATCCGAGGAAACTCCCACCCATTTTGGAGCATTTTGTATCAGCTCCAAAGCTCCTGGGACTACAGGAACGCTGGGTACGCCCTTCCTAACGGCCAGTAGCGGTATCCATGCAACATAGTGTTCAGCCTTTTTTCTTAGTTTAATATTTTTAATTTTCCAAAGTTCCCTCATTTTCTTTTTCTGAGGAAAACCCCATGGGGAAACCCATGGGCACTTCCGCACATTTTGTGGATGGACCCAGTGTAAACCCATTGGCATTGTTTATGGTGCTTGAGTTGGTAGGGACATCAAGTGAGACGCATGCAACAAAAGCAACCATCGCGGTGGATCAAACCTGAGACCTCCTTCATGAGGTTCAATGTAGTTAGCCATGCTTTTTCAAAGTTCTCATAATATGAACTTTATTAAACTTCAAATTTGTCATAGAAAATAAAATTTTTTGGCTTGCTTTTTATTTGCTTTCTATTTTCTCGAGGTAGGATTTTTGCTTGGCACACTTTCTTTCCTCCTTCACTATCTAGGGTCGTCTCTTTTTCGGTCCTTGAACCTAGTCTCTGTAAGTGATCCTCGTATCCGAGGAAGCTCCCACCCATTTTGGAGCATTTCGTATCAGCTCCAAAGCTCTTGGGACTACAAGGACGCTAGGTACGCCCTTCCTAATGGCCAATAGTGGTACCCATGCAACATAATGTTCAGCCTTTTTTCTTAGTTTAATATTTTTAATTTTCCAAAGTTCCCTCATTTTCTTTTTCTGAGGAAAACCTCGTGGGGAAACCCATGGACACTTCCACACATTTTGTGGATGGACCCAGTGTAAACCCATTGGCATTGTTTATGGCGCCTGAGTTGGTAGGGACATCAAGTGAGACGCATGCAACAGAACCAACCATCGCAGTGGATCAAACCTGAGACCTCCTTCATGAGGTTAAATGTAGTTAGCCATGCTTTTCCAAAGTTCTCTTATATGAACTTTATTAAACTTCAAATTTGTCATATAAAATAATTTTTTTTGACTTGCTTTTTATTTGCTTTCTATTTTTTCGAGGTAGGATTTTTGCTTGGCACACTTTCTTTCCTCCTTCACTATCTAGGGTCGTCTCTTTCTCGTTCCTTGAACCTAGTCTCTGTAAGTGGTCCTCTTCAATCTTCATAGGCTCCAAGATGGTATAGTTTAAGACTATGTAAGCAATTAGGGTGTACAGTGTACACTATACACCCATTTACACACAATGATGGACAAATAAGATAAGATAGTTTTATTAATGTCCAATAAATGACCACAAAACTAGGTTAATGGGACTCATGTACAATCCAATGCAAGCACATAGTGCGAATGCAAAAGCAACTCCCATCATTGATTTAGCAAAAAACAAAATAGCTAAAGAGCTAAACAATAGTAACTAGAAACCATAAATAGTACAGATATATTGCCCATGTCAAACTTAAGATGTTATGACAAAAATAGCTAAATAGTAACTAGAAACCATAAATAGTATAAATATATTTCCCATGTCAGACTTAAGATGTTATGATAAAAATAACGACTACAAATCCCTTGCTAAACAAGGAGAATGAGGGAGTTGTTGAGGCACGCAATAGCTGCAAGCATAATGAGGGGAAAAAGAAGACATTGACACACCAATAGAATCACCAGTCACGATGAAGGATCTGATACATTGTTTGGTAATCTTCTCCAAAGAGAGCCTTGTATTGAGGGGGCTAGATGCATGATTTTGAGTGGAAAGTAGAAGTGAGATCTTGGGTGGATGCCTGTTGTCTATTGCACGTCTCTTAACACTCAAGGCTATTGGTAAGAACTTGATGGAGTACTAGGTGGTCAAAAAGGTGGAGGGGTGAGTCGTTGAATTGTGTTATGAGCAGAGCCTCTGTAGTGAACCAACCTAATTCGGACTACACACATCCAAAATATTTAGAATATTATAAAGAAATCCATCTGGATAACATAATAATTGAGTAAGAATATATGAGTATGAGATAAGATGGCCTTTACAATGAGAGTGTACCAATTATATAGATAACCTAGGGCACCCATGGTGACCATCCATGAAAGGATGTGTCCCTTAAATTAATGACTGTATTATTATTATTATTATTATTTATGACTATTATCACTTAATATTCTATATATTTTGTATGTTACATTGCCTTCCTCTTAAAAAATGCTTTGTCCTCAAAACATATTGATGAAGAAGTTTTACGTTTTTACTCTTGCTTGTAATGTTGTCGCATCATTCTCTATTGTGTCGTAGTTGATGATTCGAGATGATATGAACCTCTTAGTGCTGAGCACAATTTTTTAAATGTAAAAAGATTGGTCCATCTTAATTCAATTCTTTGCGGAATGTTGCACTTCCATGATGAATTGTTATCATGAGATTTATGTGCGTTGGTATCAATATTTTTTGAGTTGTTGTCGACCTAAGGAATATTGATACTTTGATCATTTAAGATATTTCCCTTATCATGCTTGTATTGTCTTCTTGGTTTAATTTTAGTATATGATTTCTTCATGCCTTGATGTTGTTTGGTGATTTGATGGACTTCTATGTATGCTTGGAGTTTCCATCGTTTGTACTTCAATATCTCTATATGTTTGTTCTTCAGTTGAATTGTCATCTTTTTGAGGTGTGATGTGGATTGTTTTTGTATTTGTGCCTTTTCCCACAACTTGAATTTTTACTCCTGAGGGATTTGATTTAACTTGTTGTGACTTCTCGTCATCGTTTAACTTCTTAATTTGTTCTATTAGATCTTGATTATGATTTGATCTCTAAGGCGACAAATCTCTTCTTCCTTTTCTAACAATTTCCCTTCAATATCTTCATTAGCTTGTTTGGACTTCCGAATATTCTTTAACTTCATGATTTTGTGACTAGAATTTTATTATGATTTCTCAACTGGAAGATCTCATCATTATTGTTCGATATCGTTTTACTGCTCTTTGCAACCTCTAATTTGTGAGAATTTTTAAGGTCGTTGTTTTGTTGCTGTAGATCTTTAATTTGTTGTTGAAGTTGGTACAACTTTGAATCTTGTCATTTTAATTTATTTTGGGATTTCATAATTACTTCATCCTTGTCAATAAAGAGTTTGTTCAAATGCGTTATTTCTTCTTCTACTTTACTCTCATCAAATTTCCGCTTGATATCTTGATTTTGTAATTTCTGATTGTGTTGCTTTTCATCCTTTGATTCATTAATTTGTGCGAACAACTCTTCATTACAATCTTTTTGGTAAGAAATAGTCTTTTCTTGGAATTTCATTTGATTTTTTTGAAATTCAATTGCCAGTTCTACTTTTATATTTTCCTTTCGATAACGAACTAGTTCATCTTCTAATTTTTTAATTTGTAATCTAGATTCCATGGTTCACAACTTCGACTTCTATTCTTTATTTTATTTCTTCGACAATAAATGGACAAAAAGTGCAAAGAACCCTCAATGTGGTTCTTGTGTAAAATGCTTAAATCTTTTTTTTTTCAAAATAATTATTATTTAAAAAAATGATTATTATAAAAATAATATATCCTATATCCATCAAAATCCTATA
>LPNX010502944.1:0-51340 GCA_001517045.1 Pseudotsuga menziesii | reverse complement strand
AAGTGGATGACTTCAAACTTATTGGGTACTCAGACTCAGATTTTGATGGCGATAAGGAGACGGGAGTATCAACTTCTGGATACACTATGAGTCTTGGATAAGCAGCTGTCTCATGGAGATCACGCAAACAGTCAGTTTCGACAGATTCAACAACAGAAGCAGAATATGTGGCTGCAGCTGAAGCAACGAAAGAAATAGTATGGCTCAGGAAGATACTTGAAGATTTGCAAGAAAAACAAGAAAACTCCACTCCATTATTGGTCGACAATACTTCTGCAATCAAGCTGGCTAAGAATCCTAGATTCCATGATCGAACCAAACACATCAACACAAAGTATCATTTGATTCGACATCATGTAGAGGCCAAGACAGTCCATCTTCGACATTGTTCCACAAATGATCAAGTTGCAGACATCTTCACCAAAGCGCTTGGACGAGAAAAGTTTGAAAGATTCAGAAACATGTTCGGACTTACGAACACCCCTTCGGATTAAGAGGGGGATTGTTAGAATATAATCCGTCGGGATTATATATATTGTAAATAAATAAATAAATAGTTATGTAGGAAGCTGAACAGTTACATAGGAAGGTGAAAAGGTTGATGAAGCTCAACCACCACATGTAATATATAAATGTATGCATTATCCATGAATAGAATTGAATCGGGAGTTATAATACCTATCATATATAATGATGCTCCCTCCTTTTTTGCCTGAAAGCCTTCGCATTGATCAATTGTGAGCTTGTGAAGACTTTGGTGATTGTAGTAAGAATGTGCATTCTAAACAATGCTTGTGCTAATTTAGAGTGTTTTTTTGGCTGATTTGGAGAGCTCCTTGGGATAATTTGAGTGCTGATTTAGAGAGTTGATTGGAATATTTTTTGTAGCTGCTCTTTTGTTGATTCATAGTGTTGATTTCGATATTTTCTTGTAGTTGATTTGGAGTTGTTGTTGGGTTGATGTGAAGGTGATTCAGAGTACTGATTTAGAGATCGTGAAGGTATTTAAAAGTCTTCTTGTAACCCACTTGGTCCCACCATATTATCCACTTGATTCATACATTGGGTTCTAGTGCAGATTTGAATAACTGTAGGATGATTATGGTGGGAAGCGGAGGGAAAAGGAGGGGGGAATGAGAGTGTTGATTCATTCTCAAAACTCCTTGCCACCACCCTTCACTTGTAGTTATCCAAGGGGCTCGAGAGGAGAAACCTTCATGGTAGAGGTCAGGGAGCCTTCAAGCCAAGATATTAGAGGATGGATCATATCCTCAATTTATGGGGTTTCATTAAGGAGTTGAGACATCGCTCTTTGAAAGTCTTTTGTTGTGTTGTACACTTTTGAAAAGGTTTCCATGTTTTAGAGGCTTAGAGACATTGGGGTTTCAAAGATTCTTATAGTTTCTATCATGAGACTTTATGAGAGTCCTTTGTTGCAAACGTAAAACACACAGATTCTCCGATTTCATTAGTAGTGTTGCTGCTCAAACTAGCACCTCTTTGCAAATTAGCGCTATGTAGGCCCAATGCTATGACGGTAAGCTCAGGATAGAGTTAGACCCAATGTCACCACAGTCTAACCTCTCAACACTTTGGGTAACTCCAAAACCAAGAGGGAGACCCTAATCAATGAAAGATACTTCCAACCACCAACAAACGATAAATACCTTCCACGAAACCTTATTAGCTATGACCAGTCCCTTATTGGAGCCAAACAATATCAAAACAAGTCACAATAATCATATATAAATGGAGTTATTCACCTTATCATAAATACCAAATAATATCATGCCTTTCAAAGGCAATTTCATGTCTGTTATCACATATATAGTAGCCGGGCTACCATATTCTATTTTTTAGATTCAGTACATTTTTTCAGCCAGATCTCTTACATATGAGATGCTGAGATGAGCAGTTTTGATGGATCATTATGTTATCAGTGGACTATAGTATTCTCCCATGTCAGGACTGAGCCTCAGGACACTCAGATTTGAGGACTGATGTAGTCATTTAGTCATTTGCAGAGCAGTTAGTGATGCCTAGTTTGTATTCGTGTTTCTCATTGGACAGATGATGGTTCAGATGGATATATTTGCATGGTTATGACTCGGTTTATATTATATGGTGTTATGGTTATCATTGCCCTTATACTCATTTTTGTGACATGTATTAGCATTTAGTGTCATGATCTGGCGGTCATATAAATATGTGGACTTGAATGTATCTATATTATGTATTGATGTCCTTACTTAGATTTGGAAGTTCTTGATCTATACTCATTGGTTTTACCCTCCTTAGGGAGAATAGAGGTAGTCATTCCCACCATCTTTTGGCTTGCTAGTGTTGGTTTAATCTTTCACTGTCTCCACCCATCCATTACCTTTCAATTATGTTTTAACGCAACCTATTGCTTGGCTTATGGCATGGAGGACCTTTTTTCCTCGCTAGAGCCTTTGTTGAACAAACATCCCTGTTTATTTATGTCTCGGATCTGAGTTACCTAGGATGTGTTTGCTTACCTGAAACAAGTAGCGCTGCCATCAATACAATGTATTTGGAAATGAAATGAATATCTTGCAAAAAGCCCATTCATGAAAAGTAGTGTTTTTCAATATACATGAATGAAAGGCTAGCCTAATGAAATTGGCTTTGAAAAAATGTTGTAATGAAATATCTTAAACATTCATGAAAAGTAGTGTTTTTCAACATACGTGAATGCAAAGCCTAAAATAATAAAAGTCCGCATAAAAATGCGTAGACCAAGGCTATGGAAAATCAAAGGCCCAAAAAGCAATGGTTCCTAAAGTTCTATCTAAAGATTGCTGGCCTTACTTGTATTGAGTTGGATTGTGAGCATTTGTCAAGGTGAGTAGGTTCCTTTGAAGTAGTTCACCCATTTGTGAGGCACTGCCATCCCCTCTGTTATTGTTTGTCTGACATATGGCTAGAGTGAGTATTCCTTTTCCATATCCAGAGTGTCATGATGTGAAGTTGGTAGTCATCCTTTGTCCCAAGCTTTGTCAATTTTAGCCTTCACCCTCCACTAGCAAATTGACTACAACTATGAAGTGAGTATAGTCTTGAAAGTCTGATCCGAGTTATGATTAATAAAACCCTATATATATGTATTTGGTTGATGTACCGCTAGTGAGGTGACTGCTACTTGTTATGATTGTTACTTAAATGATTTTTAGAGCATGTCTTAGCCTTTGAACACTTGCAGCATATGGATGCCAGCTTGAGTTATATTGGTTATTTGATCATTTACAGGTTATTATTTTGTTTATTGGATATTGTAGATGATCAGGCAGAGACCTGGAAAGGGTATGAGTATATACCCTAGATGGATTTGGACTCTCTGGGTCTAATGAGACAACTGGTTATCAATTCTGGGCACTTGCAAAGATGATCAAGCTCATTTTACCATTCTGATGCAGTTTTGCTTCACTGGATGATGTGTCTGAGCAAGGAGATGTTTTTATTGGATCTCCTAGGGCGCTGTATAGGGCATAGGGGGTGCAGCCACTTGATTGTAGCATAGTACCTCTATCCCAGAGAGCCTGGTGGGCTCAGTTTGACAACGCAGGCACCCTAGGAGGCTGTTTTGGCAGGTTCACGTTTCTCGAGGCAGATTAAAAAATTATTAAATGGCTACTAAAGAAATCGATTTGGGCTACTGAGGCAAGGAAATGACATGGGATGAGTCATGATGATGAGTGTGATGTTCTCCGCACCTTCGCCAGCTGTTGCATCACCTGATTGGGCCCACACCTATTTTTGGGGCATTTTTATATTATTTTCTGGGGCTTTTGGGAGGCTCACGATTTCCTCAAGGAGGCATAAAGTCAAAAATTAAAATATTATATTATTTTATTGTGCCATGGGGACACCCAGAGGGAGTTAGTTAACACTCCATGGACCCACAATGTGCTTCATTTATTTCTTGTTGAGTGGGGTACCCTCTTTTTGGGTGATCTAGTCCACTTTGGTACTTTATGTTTATATTGATCCATGTATTGTATGTTGAGCTCATCTCAACCATTGATTAGAACATTTATATCTTTTAATCTTAGCCACTCATTTTGAAAGTGGTTAGGATTTTGGTTCTCTTGTTCCTATTTAAAGGAGAGAGCTTCTCATTTGTAAGGGGTCTTTGGCTCTTGGATCTAATTAATAGAAAAACTTTCTTGTGGATATTTTTTGGATCTCCTTTTCATCTAGTGTTCTTAGATGGTGATCGGAAAGTCTTTTGCTTCCTAGCATTCGGGAAATTTGTGTGAGATCTATATTTTTTGGGATCATTGTCTTGTCTACAGGAGGACAACTTCATCTTGGGCGTTTTTGCAAGGGGGCCTCAACTCGCTGGGACTGGTTTCATCTATTACAGGGGGAGAGGATGCATTGGTCACTTGGATCAAACATTGGGCTTAGAAATCATACAGGTCTTCTCAAATTGATCGGGATAGCAGGGATCATCACCTTGGAGGCATCTACAAGGATTTCCAAGTAAGATTTGCAGGTTAGTTCCTTTCTTTCGGATCTCAACTCATTGACACATGCTTTTCTTCATTTTTACTGAAAATTCCATAAATAATAAAAAACCAAAAAACACTAAAAAAATAAACCGCTCGATCTCTGGACAAATCACTGCTAGGTTTTGTAGATCAGGGCTCCCTCTCATTAATTCACCCCTAACGCTGAGCTAATTCTGCCTGGTTTGCCCTAGATCTAGAAAAGTGTCTGCTCAAACCTCAACGCTCCTCATGAAATTCTGACTTTTTTCAGGATTTGACTTTTTCGAGATTTTTTTAACTTGGGTTTGTAGATCAGGTCATCCGCATTCCATTTCTCCTCCAACGCTGAGCTGGTGGTCTCTAGATTGTACTAGAGCTGAGGATCTGCCCTTCCAAACCCTAGCGCTAGCCTACCTTGCTGCTGGTTTTCCCCGTAGACTGACTTTTCCAACCAAATACTTTTCTGGGTCTGTAGATCGGGGTATTTCCTAGGTGGGTCTCCTCCAACGCTGGGCATATAGTGACTCCATTGCCCTAGAGCTGACAGGCACCGATCTCCAACTCTACTACCCCCCTCTTTGGCCTCCTTTCCTTGTAATCTGACTTTTCCTTGGTGACTCGGGTACCTTGACTCTGTCATATCTTTCATCGAGTTTGTCCATCGATACTAGATAGCCCCGATCCTGTCCTTGACCTCCCTGCATTGGTCACGTTACCCAAGGCAACGGATATCCTCACTTGTTGCTAGTACCTCAATCCCATATCTAGTATTTACTTCATAGGTCACCTGTGTCCCACTTTGGATCAAGCCTCACACTTCCCAAACCCTCATCCAAAGCCTTGGTTCACCTAGTGACATTATCCATAGATCTAGGGTTTCCACTACCTTACACCTTACGTACCTGAAGTCCTTTTGATCTGATATGGTGTCTAGGTTAGATCTCTCCTGTCGGGAGTAGATCTGGGTCTCCCCCTTTGTTGTCTTGGGCAAAGATAACATAAAGTGAATTCTGCCTCGATTTGCGTGACAACCATCCATTTGGGAGTCTAGGAAATCTTGGTTCCAGCTCCTTAGTTGCTTGTCCCTCTACCGTCCATCTTGGATCCTCTCACAAAGGCAACTACAAGGTTGGTGATAACAATGCCTTCCAAGGCAGTGTCACACTTCTCAAGGTAGCCACTCCAAAAAGTGCGCCCTCAAGGAAAAGAGGACAATTAAACTAGGGAAAAGTCGTAGGATAAGCAAGAAATACCACAAACCCTCTAATTCACCAATTATGAGGGTTTCACGTATCCCAATGCACTTCCTCCAAAGAGGATGCCTTCTAGGGTTTGTGGATAAAGCCTTGGGGCAAAATTTTAGGATGCACAATGTTATCCACTAAGTTGTACTTAGGTGTATTTTCATTGAGCCATCGAGGTTGTGAACAAGTTCCTTGTTCGTTATCAGTGCTCAAAAGTTCAACGAAGTTTTTAGGGCCAATTTTGGTCCCTGTTTTAAATGTTGCATGTTCATACCCTATGGGGATATTGTAATAAGTTGGCATAACATAATGAATTTTTGTAAAAGGCTTGGATGACTTAGACTTAACTATCAATGCGGTACTCTAGAGTATTTTTTTCCTGGTTAATTATGGGTTGGTGCACAAACGACTTATAATTTTCGAGTTTTTCACTCAACCTCCTAAGCTGGGTATTCGCCTTGGTGGTTAGGCCTTAGGAGGTTATTTAAGTCTAGGTGTCCATGTATATTACCATGCTAGTCACTTCGCTGTGTCATATGAACATTGCACTAGGACCCCCTTAAGTATTTTTTAAGTTCCAAGAAAAAATAAATTTCTCGTAAACTTAGGCTATTTTTAATAGTTTAATTGGGAAAATTCAAAGTATCATAAAAGTGTGGCTAGGGGGCCAAATTTCCTATGGTGGTGCTCGTTTTCAAACTCAGAGCACCCTCTATACCCCGAAACTCACTTTTCTTAAGTTTTAAGTAATTAATTTATGACTGTGAAAAATCTCCAAAAAAGCAAAAAAATGAAAAAAAAATAGAAAAAAGAGAAAATATGGACCAAAAACACATCCCTAAATCAGTGGGAACTTGTCCTAGACATGTTCTAGTTCAAGTAAGGATGATGTTGGGGCTAATTGGAGACCAAATCAAGATCAAATCAAGCTAATTCCAATCAAATCCATGAGGGTGCAAATTTCTCCTTTAAGGGGCACATTTATTCCATGAAAAAACTCACCTATATGTGTCACAGAAAGAGGCGGGGGTGACCTTCCTTGTGAGAGGTGGTGCCTACCACCTCTAGTTCACTCTAGCTCACCCCCAATCATCTCAAAAAAGCTCCGACAACTTGGAAGTAATCTTACTTACAATTCCTATTCCTAGTGATTCAGAGGAATCCTTTGAGGCAAGATCTAAACCATGAGAAAGCAAGAAATTGTAAACAAGAAACAAGTTACCTCATAGGGATATGACAATTTTGGCCCACAGACAAGAGCACAACACCATTAGTGTCCAAATCTTTTCTTTATTTCAAGCAAAATAGCAGTAGCATAAACAAATTACAATAACATGCACTCTCTGCTCCAACTCGAACCAGTTTGGGAGAGAGGCAAAGGCTTTATTTATAGCCAGAATGGCCCGGAGGGGGTGCATCCATCACTGACAGAGAGATGTCGAGTTGAGGGATTTGATTGAGGGATGAGTATAGTTTTAAGTGGAGTGGAACTACGGAGGTAGGCGCCACCTGTCAAGATGTGTGCCACCTCTCCTACCAACCACACACCAACCCATTCAAAACTTGCCACTTTACCCAAGTGTGAGGATGAGAGAGGGGGGCGCTTTCTCCAACAGATAGTCATTCGCCACCTTCCCAATCAAACTCCAAGCTGACGCCTTTATCATGGGGGTGACTCGCCTCCTTCGCTGAGAGCCAATGCAATTGATCCCACGTCAATTGGACAAGATTCCATTGATTTAGGAATTTGGGATTTTTCTCCATTTTTGATTTTTTTTTCTATTTTTTAATTGACTTTTTTGATTTTTTGGAGAATTTTGATTTAAGTGATAAATTTATCACTTAAAACTTAGGAAAAGTGGGTATAAGGGTAAAATGGGTGCTCTGAGTTAGAAAATGAGCACCCCCATGGAAAAATACGACTCCTAACCACACTTTTATTCTATTTATAATTTTCCCATTTAAACTATTAAAAAATAGGCCAAGTTTACGAGAAAATTATTTTTCTCAAAATAAAAAAAAAACCTAGGGGGACCTATCACATGTCCATATGACTCAATATTAATGTCTAGCATGTTTATAACATTGACACATAGAATCCAATAACCTCTTAAGGCCTAACCACCAATATGACTACTCCAACTTTGGAGGTGTGAGTGAAAAACTTAGAAATTATTAGTTGTTTGTTCAACAACAAATAATTACCAAGGGAAAAAACACTTTGGGCTAGTCGGCTTTGTTGCCCACCTATTTCGACTAGGTGGCAACTCCATGTACATGAAGATGTACATAATTGTACAAGTTGTACCTTGGAAAAATCTGAGGATTTTTCACTCCTGCAGGGCTATTGCCCCTTTGTAAAACGAAATGTCCGCTCCCCTGCGTGGGAAAATTAATGTAATTTTATGTGCTAGTGTGAGTCATATGGTACGGATGCCACACCATGGAACTGGTTGTTAGGGAAGTCCCCTCATCGAGTGTTTTTCCCTTTCCAATTGATCTTGTTGTGTAAACAAGTTTAATCGGTTTGGTTTTCACTCAAAATCCTCCAAAGTGGTGACGGGCGTTCTACCAGTCAAGTCCATGAGGTGGCTAAGGGTTCAAAAATGATTCATGACCATGCTAGACATTTGTATAGAGTCTTGCGGAGTTTCGTCGTGTTGTTGTATTTTTATTTATTTTTTCTGGTTAATTAATTTCACCCCTTGGTGATTAATTAACTCAGTTTTTGATGTAATAATGTAATTGCTCAAGCATGGCATTTTGTAATAGGGGCTATGAATGCAAAGTAAATTGCTATGAAACCCCCTAAGCCACTGCTTCGAGTCCCATGTCATTCTGACAGGTGGTTGAGGAGATAGACCCTTTTTGTCTAAGCAAGGTCTATTTTTCCTAGGGAATTAATTAATTTCCTTAAGTCAAAATTCACATTTTTTGATTTTGAAGTAAAAAATAAAAAAAATGCCATGGTAATCTGGTTTGGGGGTTCCTAAGCCTAGGAAAAATTTATTCCAAAGTTTTCCACCCCCCCATGGCCAGGATATAAATTTTTCAATTTATTTTTAATTTTTCCTAAGTCAAAATTGGAAAAATTAAAAAATTAAATTAAAAAATTAAATCTAAGGTGAATTATTTTTAAGCCTAAGTCTAAGGTTAAAAACTATTTTGAGCAAAAGGCTAAAGTCTAAAGCCTAGAGTTATGTGAGTGGCCAAACCACCACTAAAGGAACCAAGTCATGTTTAAACCCTCACTATAGTGGGGCGCTAAAAATAGAAGAGGCATCATTTAAAAGGTGAAGGCGCTAGCTATTTGAGGGGAGGCGCTAGGTTAAAAAGGGAACCACCATTTTGGAGAAGGCCACCATTTTATGAGGGCGCTACACTATATTTAGTGGGGCGCTAAAGATAGGGGTGTCATAATAATGAAAGGAGACGTCTACTATATGAGGAGGGCGCTATCATATGGTAAGGGCGTCACACTAAATTTGGAGGTGGGCGCTACATTAGAGGGGCGCCAATCAATATAATGAGGGCGCTACATAAAGTAGTGGGGCGCTATATTTAGAGGACGCCCCCATATTAAGAGAAAATGCCCACAATAAGAGGAGCGCTAGCCACAATAAGAAGGGCGCTAATGTATTTGGAGAATGCTAGTTTGGAGGATAGCGCCACTTTTAGAGGACGTCCAACCAAAATAGAGAGGGGCGCCTAGTTGGGCCCACTTTATTTTATTTAAAAAACCTAAAAGCTCATCTAAGGGTGGGTTTAAAGTCAAAGACCTAGATCTAAGGGTGAGGATGCTCAGAACATGGATCAAGCACTCTGGCCGTTGATTGAAAATTATTCCAAGGGTATGGATTAATTGAGAAGAATGGAAAGTCAAATACCTAGATCTAGTGGTGGAGATTAAACCCTAGATCTAGATCTAATCTCAGCCATTGATCTTCAAGGGGTTGGGGTTTGCCTCAACTATATAATGAGGGTCTCACTGCCTCATTAAACATGATCTCTCATGCTATTGTTATGCTGCCGTAATACTTCTTCTTACTCTCATATTTTCTTGCTACATATTTGTATTGAAGCTTTGCCCTAGTTGGGCCATTTAATAGAAGAATTCTTTGGAGGGACACTGTGCTGCAATATTTTCATGATCCATTTCTTGTGAGGTAACCTGTATTTTTTCAGTTTGCATTTTTGTAATATTCTAGTTAGCTCTCCACAAAGTGTTTTGTGGAGAGATTAGAGAGTAAAAGTGTTTTTATTCTCTTTTATGAATGTTATAACTCTTTTCTTTCAAAGTATTTTGCAGGAACTGTTAGACATTCATCACTAGGTTTACGATTTTGCAGATCTAGATTTATTTGCAGGTTGTCCAAGCAAGGAGATCTCTCCAAGGGCTTCGTTTCGGCAAATTTTAAATTCGGCCATTGACTTTCAGCCTGCCTGAAACTGGGTTTTATTCATTGTATAGTGAATATAACCCTTGTTTTAGGGCCCCAACCTATTATATATTATTATAGGTTTTTATTTCTGCTATTTAAACATCATTTAGGTGGCTGGAAACTCATTTTCCACCCCTCTAAATCTCATATTTCTGCCATATTTACATTCAGATTTTTACTGTAAATTTTGTACTAAAATTTTCTGATAAATCTCTTTAGTGTTTTCTGTGATTTCCAGCGAACATAGCTTGCTGGTTTATGACAGGTTATGCACAAGTAAAGGAGAGGTGCTGCCCAAATAGGCCCAGAATCTCCTCAATCTTCAACCGGTCCAAAAAGGGGTTCAAACCCTCACCTCTCTCTTTCATTTTCTGATTATTGTAAACCCCAAACAAGAGTCTCTCTTGGGGTATTCTTCAAAGCTTATAAGCATTTGTAATCCATAAGTAAATAGATTAGGAAGTAGAGTAGGAAGTAGGATATTAGTTCGCTGAGATTTCTGTTTATGCAATTTTATTTTTCCGGTTAAAAAAGTAATCATACAACCCATCAAATCCTGTGTATCCTCTATCCACTTGTCATCTCCCTTTAGGGACTTCAAGCTGGATATGAAAAGCAGGAGAAGTGGGGGCTTAGGTAATTAAAACAACCTTCTTTTCTTGTACTACAATCAAACACACTTTATTTTCCAAGTCC
Organism: Pseudotsuga menziesii; assembly: GCA_001517045.1. NCBI lineage: Eukaryota > Viridiplantae > Streptophyta > Pinopsida > Pinales > Pinaceae > Pseudotsuga > Pseudotsuga menziesii. Next base: position 40,444 of record LPNX010502944.1, on the reverse strand, counting down.
AAGATCAAATACCGGCACCTCCCATAAGGGATACAGCTTGGTTGATCTTGTTGATCGTTTTAAAATAAACATTGCATGTTAATCACCCAGATAAAATTTACTTCTAAAACTTACCAACAACAACTTCCCGTCTTCTGCTCCTCTACTCGGTTATCACCCTTCGGGGTACTCACGAGATACGACCAGGGGACAGGGAAGTCTTAGTTTAATAGGCATCCATCTAGTAATTGTCTGGTTGATTAAAAACAGTGACCTCGGAGGCGACTTGGGGTAGTAGACCGTGGGGGGTCTCTAGGCGCTTTGACGTCCTCCTTGTTGAGCACCAGGCCATTGGGGTTTGACCTGTGAGCTACGGGTGGGCTTTGTTTCCACTTTGTTGAGCACAACAGCACTCCCTCTTCGACTTGAGAAGAACTAGATCGGGGTAGTCACACCACCGGTTCCAAAACTTAACTTCAAGAAGAAAAACTTTAATAAAATCAACTAAAATAAACCAAGAGACATTGCAAAACCGGTTGTGCAACACTTGTTCCATTTCAGCACTCTTTCACTCCAGCATTGCACTACAATTCTTTACTTTCAGTTTTATTTACTTTTCAAGTTACATTTACTTTCAGCTATACAATCGTTATGTGGTGAATGCTTAAATGCTTAAAGTCTTTCCATTGTTTAATTTACGGTTGGTTTAATAATTTTCACTTAAAGCACTTTTCTGCTATATTGGAAATCTTGTTCATATTGTCTATATTGGTAAATTATCTGTGTATTGCTTAATATTTTGGTTCATTATTGTTGACAGTTGTATCATTCATTTATCTCATTGTTAAACACCTAAGCTGTAGTTTAATCAGAAATTAAATCTCAAATTTATTTGCAAGCTTATAAAGTTGTAATCTATCTTTAGACTCCATTTGTAATAGGCACTGGTCTTTGTTTATCTAAAGGTCTGTTTGTCATTTAAAGGAAATTTTGCATCTGCATGCTGCTTGTCATTCCTTAGACAATATAGAGTCTTAGCCTCATTCTTATTAAACGACTCCTTTAATTAATTTGTAATTAATTAATAAACCTGGAACTTAGTTCTCCCATAGGGACTACCCCCCTTGGCTCTGTTGGGATCTTGCCTAAACGGAGGAGTTGTGGACTGTGGTGACAGTGGTCCCCAGCTCTCACTTGCCCCCAAGGACACACATAGCAGGTTGTGATTTTCCTGCGCCTTAAAGTGTGAATTAGGCGGCAACAGGCTTGATGTCCAAGTTTAGGAGACTGAGTCTTTTACATACTCCACCTTGCTAGCACATTTATTACAATTCCCCCAAGGGGGTATAAACATGTGGTATAGGAAAATTTAAAAAATTTCCCAGAAAAAAGCTTGGCGGACTTCTAAACTCTGAAGAATGAACAATTATACTTGTTCTATTTTCCTTGCTCACTTGAAAACCAACTAAGCATGACTTAGTAGGTAACATCTGGCTCCATTTAGGGACATGTGCTTTGACTGATCTTCTAATAAAAAAAGAGGACTTGAGAACTATGGAATCTCTGGGTCCTGCACAAAAACTAAAGCCCATCAGTAGCACGTATATAAAAGGAAACCAACTGAGAAAACTAAGTCATTAACACTGTACAAAGTTAGTATACAACATAATGTACAAGAATAGATTATTTATAAAAAAAAAGGCTAATATACAGCAAGAAACTTTTAAGGTTAGTAAGAAGAATTACTATACAATATCTATAGTACAACAATATGATACATGCTTTATACAGAAATAAAGAATAAAAAATGCTAGAAGTTTAGAAAAGGCTGTGATGCCACTGATGCCATTATAGGCATTAGACCGTCTCGCTAAAGAATATCTTGAGAAGTTGACCATTTACTGGAAGGTTCAATCTTTCCCCATCCATGTCATTGAGGTAGAATGAATTATCGTCAACTATTTCACAAATGTTATAAGGTCCCATCCATAAGTTGTCAAACTTTCCATGCTTTCCTGGTTTGTCCCTTTGTTTGTCCCACAATAAAACTGAATCACTGATTTGAAAGGATCTTGGTCCAACAAACTTATCAAAAGTCCTCTTGACCTTATCTGAATTTCTGATTCTTTGTTGAAGAGCCTTCCTTCTATTCTTATCTAACTCAACCAATTGATTTACTTTGTTCTGAATAACATCCTGATCTGAGCTAAAGTCTTGGAGAAGCTGATACACAGGAAGTTTTAAATGGATGGGCCAGGTAACATCAAGGCCATAGACAAGCTCGAAATGACTCTTTCTAGTTGAACTCTTCTTTGTAATCCTATCAACCCATAATGCATACTTAATCTTGCTATCCCAAGATTTCTTGTTATCACCAACTGTTTTCTTGATTATGGTCATTAAGTTTTTGTTACTTGACTCAGCTAGACCATTTCCTTGAGGATAGTAGTTGGACGAATGGGACAAGACAATGGCATATTTAAAATAGAAAGAGGACATATCTGGAGAATTGAAACTTGGGCCATTGTCTGTGATAATTCTGGCTGGCACACCAAATCTTGTGATGATTTATCTTCTAGGAAATCCATGACCACATCATCGTTTGCCTTCTCGGTGGGTATTGCCTTTACCCACTTGGTGAAATAGTCGGTTGCTATTAAAATCCAAGAATAACCATTGCTCGAGTTATCCTTGAATTTACCTATGAAATTGAGCCTCCACTGCTGGAATGGGGCTTGGACCACTATTGGCTCCAAGGGCAAATTTTTCATCTTCTGCTTCCCAGTGAACCACTGACACTGAGGGCAATTCATGACAAACTTGCACATCTGCAAAAAGGCTTGGCCAATAGTAACCAACTCTTAGGATTTTCTGAGCGGTTGTCCTTGTTGGAAAGTGCCCACCACAAAATCCTGAATGGAACTCAACCATGAGTTTTTTGGACTCTGGTTCATCAACACATCTAAGTGCTAAACCATCTGGGTTTCTCCAACCCAATCCATCCTTTGTTATACAATACTTAATTGCTTTTAACCTTAATGCTCTTCTTTTATGGCCAATTAGGTGATCAGGGCATGTAAGGTTATGAAGGAAGAAAATGATATCCGAATACCAAGGTTGCTGCTCTAATCTTTGAAGCTTGTTTGATACACTTTGTTTTGGATTATTGTCCAGGCAGATCATTCCTAAGGCTTTCTCATTCCCTTGAGTTAACATTTTAGCAAGGCCATGTCTCTTAATTAACTTAGTGGGTTTTATTTCTAAGTCATACTCCTGAATCTTTGAAACCCACTTGCCCCTTATGCCTAGACAATCCTGTTGAGATAAAATATCTTTAACAACTGCATGGGGTACATATCCCACGATTTTAGAATACCCAACATAAGTCCTGAAATGTTTAAGGGACTTGACAAGGGCATATGCCTGCTTTTCCATGGTGGTATACTTCAACTCTGAATGTTGCAAGGCTCTACTCATGAAGGCTATAGGTTTCTTGTGTCCTTAGTTATTTTTCTGAAGTAAGACACCAACAATGGTATCTTCTGACGCTGTTATCACATATACATTTGCAGTTGGGCTACCATGATGCAGCATATAGATCGATTTCTTTATTCTTCTGAGCTTTTCATTCACATGGTGTTTTAGCATGGATCATTAAAGCCTCAGCCATTCCAGAGCCTTGATCAGCAGAGTTTCTTTGCCAGGACTCAGATTCATTAGTCCGTTGAGATGCTTTCAGTGATGACCTAGTTCATTTGAGCAGAGTAGCAGATCATATATGATACACACAGTTACAGAGGGGCCTATTAGATGGAGACAAATATATATGGTGAGATCATGTATATGCTTCTTTGGTTTAGTTTTGCTCTATGATGTATGTCAAACACCTATGCTTGTGATGTTAGGATGCTTATGGTGACCTATGCTTATATGAACTAATGCTTGAACTTGTGTTATGACTAATCAAGGGACTTGATGTTAAGACTGTTGCTTATGCCATGCTTGTACAAAGAGTAACCTTAGTGCTATGTTGGTTCCATGTGTCACCTGTCTCCGTACATCCAGTTCATCCATTTGTGAATTTCATCCCATCACTTAGACTGTTTGAGACTTGTGAGATTGAAGATCTCTTCCTCATCTTGACCCCTGTACATGATAGATTCCATGTTGTTATGTGTCTTTGGTTATGAAGTATGTGGCTTGGCCAGTGTGGCTGGGTTCACTAGGAAGTTCCCCTTTAGTCCTCAAAACAAGTGCTCCACCAAATAGTGTTGCTAAACACTAAAGCATCGAAATGCATAAAACCCATATCTAAACGATGCAAAAGTATAGATGTTTTAAAAGGTAGTAAGTGGCCAAGGGTTTGAGCACTCATTCTTTGTATGATGTAAGGCTCATCTGCCCTCCATAGGGGTAGCAGTGAGAGGCAAACCCGTCAAGCTATGGACTGCTCGCTGGTAGCGGGTCTCGACCTTATTCATTTATTGGAGCCCAGAAGGCTTTCCAGGGCACCTGCTCTTGTAGATTGGTTACTGTCTTATGTGAAATGTGAAATGTATTGAAAAATGTTAATGATCAAAGGATGAGCACTCACTCTTTATACAGTGTTCGACTCATTTTCCTGCACAGGGCAACATGGTGAGACTAGCTTGTGAAGGTTGTCTTTGTCAGTACTGGAGCCGAGAAGGCTTCCAAGGCACCTGCCTTTGAAGGTTGATCTATGTTGCAAATTAGTGCAAAGGAAAACTTGCTAGAGTATGAAGAGAACAAGCCCGAGTACTTTATCCATTTGTGATACACCTCCATCCCCTATTGCTATCTGTCATGTATATGTCACTTTGGTTGAGTGTATTTGTTGTCATTCAAAGAGATCACAAAGTCAAAGTCAGTCAAAAGTCATCGACCTTTGCCTTAGCCTTTGTTTTCCATCCTCACCCAACAGTAGCACATTGTTTACACTTTGTAAGTATGGCATGAACAAGCAGACTTCTAGAAGGTTCCAAGATTTTTCAGAAGCACAGGTATATCTCATTATTATTATTAATGTCACCATGATTATGAATAACTTGACTTAAGCTTGGTTTTGATATACACCATTAGAGCATTTCTTACCCTTGATGCTTATAGGATCATATGGATACAATATCTCACTTTTAGTTTGGGTACATTGACCTGGTCAACCCAGTTTGACCAAGTCAAGCACAGTTCCCAAGGCAGTGACTTAGAAAACAACATGGTCTATATTTGTTCCAGACATGCCTAGGACCAATACTGTAGTTTTAGTTTTGAGAGTTTGGCCCCAGATCTCTTGATTAGTGATTATTATCACTATTATTGGCCAAATGATCAAATTTTATTATAGATGGCAGTATGTTGGGTCCTCCTAGAGTAGTGCAGCATTTCAGGGGGTATGAGTAGTCACTTAAACAATTCTTCTGTGTCTTCAAATCATCCAGAGCAATCAGTTTGCCCCAGTTCTCATCCTGGATAGAGTTATGGTGATTTTATCATTTTCCAGAGATTGTACCAGCAAAAATGAACTAGGAATTTCACTGAAAAAATCGATTTGGCCTTCTGGTCAAGGAAATGGCTTGGAATTTTGGCAGATGATGTGTCTCAGCATCTCGGGCAGTCCTTCAACAATTTTCAGTTAGCAGTTGTCTGAATTATTTTATCTTGGCTCAGTCAATGAGGAAATCCCCCTAAGGGGCACCCCCTCTACTTGGCTAATGATGTATTATATTGTTGTATCATATGATTTGAAGTTGTAATGAGGCCTAGGGTGAATTAAGCCCCTAGTGACCCCCTCCTATGTATTATCATGTCACATCTTATGTTATAATGTGGCTTTCACTCTAGAGAGGCGTCCTTGAGCAAAGTGCGCCCCCTCTTTTGACTTGGTCTCTTGATCCATGTATTGATCTTTGTATTATTGATCTCCACTGTTGATGATGTTATAATCTCAACCGTTGGATACAAAAGTGAGTTAAGGTTTACGTCTCTCTCAAACTATTTAATAGAGGTGCCCCCCCCATTTTATGCCATGAGCTTTGGCACCAGAATTTGAATAAAGAGATTTGTATGGGATTACTTTCCGAGTCTTGTAAATGATTTGATGATATGATGATTGGCATTGCTACTATTCTGTACTGAGTTTGTCTTGGGATATATCTTGCATTTTTTCTTTTATCCATTTCATCTATAGGGAAGGAGGCGCGCTAGGGAAGAGGGTGCATCTGTGGGGAAACCCGCCATTGCCCCGACTCTTGAGTGTCTGAGTCAGGGAGTATTTCTTTCTCTATGAATTTTGCTTCCTGTTCTTTCCTTATTCTGCATATCTCATTCATCTGTCTTACCATTTGATTTTCTCAAGCTTGACAGGTTGAAGGGAGAGCTAGGGTGATTGGCTTAGGCTCAACTACGTTAAGATCTTCGAAAATACTCATTTGATCAAGAAAGCGACATTCTTCATCATTTATGAGGTCATCTACAACATCCAGGTATGTCTAATAGGTAAATTCCCTCTCGTTTAATTTCCGTCTGCATTGCCCATCATTGCTTTCACTGAAAAAACCTTCTTAGACTTGGGAAAAATTCACCGGACCAATTTGCATTGGGAATTTGCAAATTTGGCTATTTGGGTTTTGTCTGGCATACTGAAAAACCCTCTCTCCCTCCTAAGCGTCAACATTGGACTCCTCTACCCATCCACTGGTCTCAAAAAAGAGAATATGCCCCTTCTTAAGCAGTCATCCAGTTTCCCTCTGTTTTTGTTCTGGTTTCACTTGGAAATTTTCATTGTCAAATCATCTATCCAAGTTAGTGTGCAGGAAGCCGTAATTTTCAGTATCAACTACGTCCTGGGGATTTCTCAATTATCAGCTTAAATCCCCACGGTCCGGGTTTTATCATTCGAACCGACACAAGAAAATCCTAGATCTGATTCTAATCTTCATAAGCCACCTAATACTTTCACTTAAGTAATATTTCCAATATAGAATAACCACCCTACTCAAGTATGCTTAATTTGTGGCTCATCTGTATAATCTACGATTTCAGGAACTCACCTTACGTATTCTCTGTCAGGAGTCTGATTTGGTGATTTGTCTTGGATCTTTTCTTTCAGGATCGATCTGGGTTCCCCCCTTTGTCAGTTGGGCTTCTCTAGTGGCATAAAGTGAAGGAATCCCTAACCGACGTGGCAACCATCCATCTTTTGGGGGTTAGGGTTTTCGTAGGTCACGACTTTGGTTGCCCGTCCCTTATGCCATCCTGTATTGGATTTCTCTATTGGGGCATCTACAAGATCCGTGATAACAGAAGCAAAAGAGAATATTTGAAATTCCTTAAGTAATCCAGACTAATTAGAACTGGTGACTTAGATATAGTATCTTTGATACATTTGAAAACATCTTTCTTTAACAATTTTTGTAAAGGCTTCATTAATTCCGCTAAATTTGGGATGAATCTTTTTATGGAGAGCTTTTAAATTCTGGGGCAAGGGGACTTTCTTTATAGCTTCTACTCGTTCATGATCAATCTCAACCCCATCCTTTGAGATGATGTGTCCCAAGAACTTTCCCTCATGAACCCCAAATATTGACTTGGTAGGAGTTAAGGAAATGTCGTATTTACGACATCTTATGAACACTTGCATTAGATGACTTATGTGGTCAGATCTTTCTTTCGAAAACACAGTTAAATTATCTTTTTATAATTTAATCATTTTACCTATGAACTCCTTAAAAGCTAAGTCCATGGCCCTCTGGAAAGTGGTACCCGCGTTTATTAAGCCGAAATGCATCCTTAAAAACTTATAAGTGCCCCAAGCTGTGGTGAATGTTGTTTTATGTTGATCTTCTGTGTTCAACAATACTTGATTATATCCAGAGAAACTGTCCAATATGGACATCATTCCTAAACCCGTTACCCTTTGAAGCAAGGTTTCCATGTCGGGCAATGGTAATTATCTTTTAGTCATGATGTATTTAGATTCCTGAAATATATACATATTCTATTTGACCCATTCTTCTTTCTAACAACTACTAAGTTGGAGCACCATGATGAATGTCTTGTAGGTGCTATAATCCCTGCTGCTAACATCTTCTGTAATTCCTTCTGGACATTAGGGGCCAACTTAGGATTTATTTTCGTAAGTTTTTGTCGTAAGGGTTTGACTTCTTTAGCTTCTTCTTAAAGGGGAATGGTGTGATGGAATACATCTTCCTGATAAGCCTTAAGTTAATCATATCTAAAGGCCAAAACATCTCTATATTCTTTGATTAGATTGATTAAATTATTCCTTTCCTTTTTTGAGGTGCCTTTTCCAATTTTTATTAACTTGGGGCCTTTGTTTGTACCAATACTAATTTCCACATATTCCCCAATCTTTATTGTCTCTTTTTTATTTCTATGCCGATCCTATCTGTACAAAAAATTCTCAAATATGAGTCAATAGTAACCCATATATCATTCCTATATTTCTTTAGTCTATCGCTCTTACACTTATACTTTTTCTTTATTTGGAGGATGACTAAATCTGAATCACCCTTCATGTTCAACATCTTTATGCCCATGTCCTTGGCTGTTTCTAGTCCTAGAAACAATGCTTCATGCTCAACTACATTGTTTGATACTTCAAACTCCAATCTAAATGCAAAGTTGAAGGTTTGTTCAGAAGGAGAAATGATCACAATGCCTGCCCCTTTACCAGCTTTAGAATATTCCTTGTCAAAATACATTTGCCAACTTCATCTACCTTTTCATTTTTTATATTTTCTTGTAGGTGCTATAATCCCTGCTGCTAACATCTTCTGTAATTCCTTCTGGACATTAGGGGCCAACTTAGGATTTATTTTCGTAAGTTTTTGTCGTAAGGGTTTGACTTCTTTAGCTTCTTCTTTAAGGGGAATGGTGTGATGGAATACATCTTCCTGATAAGCCTTAAGTTAATCATATCTAAAGGCCAAAACATCTCTATATTCTTTGATTAGATTGATTAAATTATTCCTTTCCTTTTTTGAGGTGCCTTTTCCAATTTTTATTAACTTGGGGCCTTTGTTTGTACCAATACTAATTTCCACATATTCCCCAATCTTTATTGTCTCTTTTTTATTTCTATGCCGATCCTATCTGTACAAAAAATTCTCAAATATGAGTCAATAGTAACCCATATATCATTCCTATATTTCTTTAGTCTATCGCTCTTACACTTATACTTTTTCTTTATTTGGAGGATGACTAAATCTGAATCACCCTTCATGTTCAACATCTTTATGCCCATGTCCTTGGCTGTTTCTAGTCCTAGAAACAATGCTTCATGCTCAACTACATTGTTTGATACTTCAAACTCCAATCTAAATGCAAAGTTGAAGGTTTGTTCAGAAGGAGAAATGATCACAATGCTTGCCCATTTACCAGCTTTAGAATATTCCTTGTCAAAATACATTTGCCAACTTCATCTACCTTTTCATTTTTTATATTTTCTTTAATGGTGGCCTAAAGTTAGACAAAATAACATAGTTTCCAAAGTTGTCAGTATTATGCACGAATTCATTTGCAGGATTCTTAGGATTTTCTACGTGTCGCTTCCTTTCTTTTTCTCTAAGAAGTATAACCCTTGTGTTTCTGATGCAAGTATAGTTGCATATGTCCAATCCATTTGGATGTGTCCTCCTAAGGTTGCAGACCACATTCTGGATAGAAGCATTCCCCAATTGTCTAGTACATCAATTAGCTAGTTTTACTTGAAGGTTCAAGATTATCCCTACCACATCGACTTCTCTTGCATCCATTGCACAAACATTGTGGTAGGGTCGTGTGATCCTTAGATTCAACTGTTCCATCACTTTCCTTGTAATGACATTTGATGAGGCACTTGAATCTAACATGCAGTTATGGAGAAGAAGATCATTCACTAAAAGAGAGACACAAAAAGGAAGGTGATCTTCTTTCCTTGGATCAACACCATGAAGGACAACATGCATGTCTTCAAGAATAACGTTATTACTTGGAACAACTATTTCTTTGACAATGTTATGGGCCTTATTTTGAGCACCTTCTAAAGCTTTTAACATTTTATCCTTTTTACCTGGAATTTGGAGGATATTTGTTGCATTTGCTGAAACTTTAAAATTATTTAACCATTCACCCATGTCAAGTTTTGATTCTACAACAACAGGAGTATTCATAATGGGAGGAGTTGTTACCTTTGGTTTATACTTATTTGCTATAGTTGGTGTAGTCTTCTCCTTTCTTTGATAGGTAGGACCCTTGAATCTAGCATCCCTCGTCTCCTTGACTTGCTCTTGAGTGTGATATCCACCATAGTTCTGAGTAATGAAATCTTTTTCCCGACTATAATCTATGGCATGTTGTTGAATTATTGTAACTTCGAAGAATATTCTAAATGTATTTTTATTGATCCTTGATGTTCCTATAGGGAGAATCATTTGTATTTCTTTGTACCCCGATGCTCCTATCGGGAGAATTACTAAGAGTCATGAGGAAGTTCCCTCTGTTGTAAGTCGGGTCATTAGTACCCTCTGGAATATATTATTATATTAAGTTATCCCAGTTATGTCTATTTGAGCTTACATAACTGAGTTAAGTTTACTCGAGCCTACATAACTGGGTTAAATGTCAAGTGAACGAAAGATTATAAATAGAGTGAGGCACCTCTCATTTGAGACACACACTCACTTGTGCATAGCGCATTGGAGAGAGAGAGAGAGACATATCTGCTGGAGGGAGGCACACCTGTTTTTGGGTCTTGTCTTTTATCTTTTATACATCTTATACAGAGGAAGTTTTTTCTGGGTTTTCTTCCCCATGAGGGTTTCCCAGGATAAATCTTTGTGTTCTTTTTGTGTGGTTGTGCTTGTCTATCTTTCAGTGATCCTTTGGCTTATGGTTATGTTGTTATGATGCTAAATGTTATTGATATAACCATTAAAAACTTAACATGGTATGAGTGCCACCCTGAAAGAAGTCATTGTGCAGCCGAAACAGTGCTATAGCTACAACTATTGAAGATTAGGGTTTCATGCTTGAAAACCCTAAAATACGAAAACTAGTAGTTTTGGTAGATTCACTATATCTAGAGATTGGAGAAGGCTCAAGAGCCGAAGCTTTCACAGTCCGAAGATAAATTCCTGATGTACACTGTGTAAAAGTTTAAGCTTCAGATTTGCTATATTCTGGGAGATATGATTCCTCCAAGTTAGGGTTCCAGCCTCTCTCAGGATTCATCCTTAAACAGGTGACCTAGGAAGAATTGCTATATCTCGGGCTACGAAGGTCCAAATGAAATTTCGCAAGATGTTCTAGAAAGGGCACAGACTGTACTTTTTGTGGTAAACATTTCAGACCCCGAAGGTGAAACAGTGACACGTGGCAGTCCGTACAAGTTCGCTTTTCTGAACAATCCTGAAATAAGTCACCTTGGGAAAACGCACATAAATCCCAATTGGTGAAACCAATTCTACTCAAACCTGCGGTGTTGGAAAGAAGACAAACGAGGCTACCTCAGTACGAAATGTCAGACATAGAGGTGCAGTTATTTTGGAGATACCGCAGAAACAATATCAAGCATTCTGCAGAAGAAACTGAAGAAAACTAGGCCATCAGATATTTTGCAATTTTGATCACAATTTTGGAAAATGAATATGCTGCTCAGCTCACTTTCAGGAGGAACATCTTTCCATCCAATCAGAAATGAAAGATTCCAAGTTTTGAAAATTAGGGTTGCTCTGACAAACCCTAGATCAGCCAGATCCGGAACCAAGACGAACACCTCAAACCGGTAAGATCTAATCTTTTGCTATTTACATTTGAGGTTCTCATTTCAAAATGACCTAGCACCCCAGCTTGATGACAAGCTTGGTGAAACTAGAAACTTCCGAGCATGGAAGCATAGGATTTCACTGGTTCTTGAAGAAAATGAATTGGACACCTACATAAGTGGAGAGGTTCCAGTTCCAGAGGAAGATGAGGCTAAAGCCTTACACAAGAAGAAACTCGAATCATAATAAGAGAAGAGAAGATGGGAGCAACTGAAGATTGAGTGCTCACGATTCAAAGAAGATCCCTCAAGCAATGAGGAATATGAAGAACTCAATTCTTGAAGAACCTCTTATCCATCTTAGCATTTGGATAAGAAATGATGATGTCATGAATGAAGAAGATGATGAAGCAAAAAGATCAAGGAGGAGTCTACTCACGAAACGAATAATAGATAAGTATTCAATTGTCATTTCATGATATTGTTTTGTTATGCATTTGATTATATTCAGTTGATGTGTTATGCATGATAGAATGTTTGCATTAATGACAGTATACTACTAATATGCATGTGATGGGTAAGTAGCTCATGGTGCTATACAACTCTCCATTGCTACTTATCTAGAATGAAACCTCTTTGTTGACATATTGGATTAGTGCACAATCTCAATGATGTCATGGTAGAGATGGAAGGCATCTAGAAAGTTTCCGTGAGATATGGATGAATGTTGTATTGGCTAAACAGTTGCATGATGCATAAGAATTTGTCGTTATGCATTGGTTCTAACCATTCAACTGGTGCATTTGAATTGTAGGAAAGGTCCTGTACAACCACCTACAAGAAAAGGAGGATGAGACTTGTTTCGAAGAACAAGTGATGACAATTCAAGATTCACTCCAATAAACATGAACCTGAAGCTCCCAAGGTCAGAGACACCGTGACGGAAGAAGGAGCTTCAAAGAGCGGTAGATCCACCTCGAAAGATGAAGACCACCTTGGGTACGAGAGATAACTCACGAGGAAAACAAAAGAATGGCAAGACTTCCAAACCAAAGTAAGAGGTCTTGGACACACTCTAGTTGTGTAACACAGTTGGGTGACATCATTGATGCAAACCCTTCTAGCTATGGAAGAAGCTATGATCAAAGAGTAACAGTTGATCATGAGGAATGATGTCTATGATATGGTTCTGAGACCTGAAGGGAAGTCCGTAGTGCCTTCCATATGGATGTACAAGAACAAGTGTACAAAGCAAGGTTTGTGGTTTGTCTCAGAAAGAATAGACTATGGCATGACATACTCTATTGACCAGACACACTTCTTTAGTAGAAGTATATATCAAGCAAAGAACCACTTGTACAGAATATGCTTTGTACGAGCTCAGAAGGCACCCATAGAAAAGAAAATCAAGGAGCTTGACAAGATCACCTAGAGTGATGAATATCTTAACCCTTGCTACTAGGTTGAAGATGGAAACCTATAGAAGACAACAAGCTCACAGATGGGTGCAAGAGGAACTTTTCGACAAAGTTCAAGATAAAGGGATCTTTGTATCTAGTAACCCGAGATGGATACATAGTAGCATAGGATGCTACCTGTCACTCCAACAAAGAATGCATAGGGAGATGATGCTCCGCTTCAGGGGGAGTGACTACAGAAGATCTTTGAGTTCAACATGGTACAACATGATGGACCGAGATTTTACCAAGAGTAAAGTGGGTTCCAACCTTCAAGGTTGAATACGAAAGACTAGGATATGTCGATGACCTGACATAATGAACTCATGGAAGATGCAATGATGGAAGAATAGCACAATAATATTTGGGATATAGTACTCAAACTAGAAATCAAGAGTGTGGTATCTTCCAAATGAATTTGCAAGATAAAATATGTTGCTGATGGAAGTAAGGCAAGATTTGTGGCTAAAGGATTCTCTCAGAGAGAGGGAATTGATTATGAAGAGACACTTGCTCCAGGAAGCAAGGTACACTTCCATCAGAACTATCATGGCACCGGCTTCCATGATGAAGTGGGATCTACACCAGATGGATGTAAAGACAACCTTCCTGAATGGTATGATTGAGGAAGAGGTTTACATCGAACAACCACAAAGTGACTCACGTATGCAAGTTGAAGAAGGCCCTGTACGACCTGAAGCAAGCTCCTAGAGCTTGGTATGGAAGGGTAGATAGTTTTTTGATGAGCTTGGACTTTACCAAGAGTAAAGCCGACCCTAGCCTTTACTTCAAGGTTATAGAAGATGAACCTGTCATACTATTACTATATATGGATGACCTATTTCTGACAGGGAATGAGAAACATATCACATTTTGCAAGAAGAAGCTAGCTGAAGAATTCGAGATGAAAAGATATTGGATTAATGCTTTATTTCCTCAGGCTGGAAGTGTGGAAGAGTTTAGAAAGAATCTTTCTGAACCAGGGAAAGTATGCTGTGGAAATCTTAAAGAAGATTTGATATGTTGGATTGTAAAGCCATGGCTACACCCATGGATTCCAACCTGAAGTTGCTAGTCGATGACTTGTCAGAGTTAGTGGATGTGACTCAATACAGACAGATTATTGGGCCGTTGATGTATATAACAAATACCAGACCAGACATTTGTTTTGCGGTGAACACCTTGAGTCAGTATCTAGTTCAACCTAGACGGGTTCACCTGATAGCTACAAAACATGTGATGAAATATCTGAAATGGACTATAGACTTTGGTCTATGCTATGATGGAAACCATGATTACAGATTGTATGGCTATATGGATGCAGATTGGGCTGGAAGTGTCTTAGACAGGAAAAGCACATTAGGTGGATGCTTTTCTCTGGGGTCTGCTATGATTTCATGGTTTAGCAAGAAATAGTCCAGTATTGCTCTTAGCACGACGGAAGCAGAATACATAGCAGCTTGCTCTGCTAGTTGTGAATCCATATGGCTTTGGAAGTTGATGTCAGGTCTCTTTGACCTGGAGATGGATACTACTGAGATTTCTATGTGATAATCAAAGTTGTGTAAAGATGTCGGAGAACCCTGTGTTCCATGATTGATCGAAGCACATAGAAATACGGTACTTCTACATATGAGATATGATACAGAAGAGAGCCATAAAGCTCCAGTATGTGAGTACTGATGAGCAAGTTGCTGATGTGTTGACGAAGCCTCTGCCTTGGGTAAAGTTCGAACACTTTTGAGACAAGCTTGGTGTTGTTCCGAAAGACCTTCCTTGAAAGAGGGAGGAGTGATGTTGCAGTGGGATTGTATTATCCCTTGACACTTGTCCTAAAGTGATCCGGTGACTTCGGTCCTCGAGAATGAAGAGGGATTGTATCATCCCAGGACATTTGTCCAGAAGTGATTCGGTGACTTCGGTCCTCGAGAATGAAGAAGGATTGTATCATCTCGGGACATTTGTCCAGAAGTTATCCGGTGGCTTTGGTCCCGGAGAATGTGGTGGGATTGCATCATCCCTGGACTTCGGTTCAGAAAGGTATCCGGAGGCTTCGGTCCTCGAGAATGTGGTGGGATTGCATCATCCCTGAACTTCGGTTCAGAAAGGTATCCGGAGGCTTCGGTCCCCGAGAATGTGGTGGGATTGCATCATCCATGAACTTCGGTTCGTAAAGGTATCCAGAGGCTTCGGTCCCCAAGGATGTGGTGGGATTGCATCATCCCTGAACTTCGGTTCAGAAAGGTATCCGGAGGCTTCGGTCCCTGAGAATGTGGTGGGATTGCATCATCCCTGAACTTTTGTTCAAAATGTATCCGGAGACTTCGATCCCCGTGAATGTTGTAGGATTGTATCATCCCTGGACTTAAGTCCAAAAGTGATCCGAAGACATTTGTCTTCGTGTTGTGGATTGCAAGTTGTTGGTGATGATGATGATGTTGCTGATCGAAAGATCAGAGTGTGATGATGATGATGTTACTGATCGAAAGATCAGAGTGTGACGATGATGATGTTACTGATCGAAAGATCAATAGTATGATAATGATGATGTTGCTGTTTGAAAGTTCAGAGTATGATGATGATGATCAAAAAGTCAAAATGATGATGATGATGTTGCTGATCGAAAAGTCAAAGTGCTGATGATGATGTTGCTGATCGAAAAGTCAAAGTGCTGATAAAGATGATGATGTCGATCGAGCAGTCAAAGTGCTGCTGCAAAGGATCAGAAGATCGAAGTGCTGCCACGAAGGATCGAAAGATCAAAGTGTTGTTGCAAAAAGATCAAGTGATCATATGATGCAGAAGATGAAGACATTAAAGAGTAGTTGTTCCAAGTTACTGATGAATGTTGAAAAATCTTCCTGTGACATATAGATGTATCACCCTGATGATGTTGAAGATGCTCTCTCTCCTCCTACTGTTGTTGTTGTAGAATACCCTTCTCGTTAAGGGGGAGTGTTGAATTATTGTAACTTCGAAGAATATTCTAAATGTATTTTATTGATCCTCGATGTTCCTATCAAAAGAATCACTTGTATTTCTTTGTACCTCGATGTTCCTATCGGGAGAATTACTAAGAGTCATGAAAAAGTCCCCTCTGTTGTAAGTCGGGTCATTAGTACCCTTTGGAATATATTATTATATTAAGTTATCCCAGTTATGTCTACTCGAGCCTACATAAATGAGTTAAGTTTTACTCGAGCCTACATAACCGGGTTAGATGTCAAGTGAACGAAAGAATATAAATAGAGTGAGGTGCCTCTCATTTGAGACACACACACACTTGTGCATAGCGCATTGGAGAGAGAGAGAGAGACATATCTGCTGGAGGGAGGCACACCTGTTTTTGGGTCTTGTCTTTTATCTTTTATACATCTTATACAGAGGAAGTTTTTTCTGGGTTTTCTTCCCCATGAGGGTTTCCCAGGATAAATCTTTGTGTTCTTTTTGTGTGGTTGTGCTTGTCTATCTTTCAGTGATCCTTTGGCTTATGGTTATGCTGTTATGATGCTAAATGTTATAAGATCTAATATAACCATTATAAACTTAACACCTGTTGCCAATGCTGATTGGACTAAGGGTTGGTTTGGCCTACTATGCCCACAAACTTAGGCTCGCTTGAAGGTGCATCTTGACTACCAGTCTGAGGGAGTCTTTGTTCCATAACTTGATTTGCAATATAAAAATTATTCTCTTGATGAAACTGATCACATGGATTATAGTAGGGAATTGCGTCCTCTACCATGTTGCTGAACCTATCTGATTTGGAATTCTAAGCTCTTGTGCTGGTGCTTTCTTCTGATACATTTGATTAGGCTTATGTTGAAAATTTCTTGGTGCATGAGACACTTGATTTCTTTCCATCATTACCAACGTATTTTGAATATGATTTAATTGTGCAACATGATTGGCCATTTGTTGGTTTTGATTTGTCACCAAGGTTTGCATCATTGCGCTAAGAGGCGCTCTACAGCCCAGTATGAGGGAGATCTTGTAACATTATGTAACGTTACATAGAAGTCGGCCATAAAAAAATAAAATTTTTAATTATCTTTCAAAATAAATGTCGGCCAAAAACAACCTAATATGGCGGAGATGTTGTAATGTTCCAACCTAACAAAACAATAAAAAAATAAAAAAATTAATTATCGACAAAAAAAATGTCGTGAGAAAAACAACACAATATGGGGGAGATGTAATTTTTCTACCTAACAAAATAATAAAAATTAAAAAAATTTAATTATCGGCAAAAAATAATGTCGTGAGAAAAACAACACAATATGGGAGAGATGTTGTAATTTTTCAACTTAACAAAATAATAAAAAATAAAAAATTGAATTATGGGCAAAAAAAATGTTGGTCGTGCACATGGTTTTAAAACCATGTGCAAGGCCTCTTAAACAACCCATGGTTTTATTGTACATGGTTTAGGAGGGCCTTACAAATGGTTTTAAAGCCATGTGCAAGGCCTCATAAACAACCCATGGTTTTATTGTACATGGTTTAGGAGGTAGTTGCAAATGGTTTTAAAACCATGTGCAAGGCCTCCTAAACAATCAATAATTTTAGGAGGGCCTTGCACATGGTTTTAAAACTATGTATGGAGGAGATGTTGTAATGTTCTTTCTTAACAAAAAAAAAATTGTATGTCCACCATAAATAGTATTAAATATTAATAATAAAAATATTATATGTGGACCTTAAATAAAAGGATGTGCATTTTGGTCTGAATCACACTAAAGCTGATAGTTGAGTGCAATACTTAAGAAGAGGTTTGCACCTCCAAAGATTTGATCCATTTCGACACTTTATAGAGCCTAGAATTTGGATCTATGCTGGTTTTAGACATTTCTTTCATTGGATCCTTGGATTCAACTTTACTCTCTGACTCAATAGCTTTTCCCTTTGACTCTTTATTGTATGAAAAAATTCCTCTAGTAAATCTAGGTATGTTAGACTTGCCCAATGATTGCATATTCTTTTCAATTTTCTAAGCCAAATCTTGGTTAAGTTTTAGATTGGCAGGTTCCTTATCTCTTAACTGATACCTCAAATCACTAGTAAATGCTTCAATGTTGTAGATGAGGATAGCGACATCATTGGGCTTAATGTCCTTATGAAGAGCTGAAACTAAGTCTTTGAATTTCTTGTTGAACTCCATAGTTTCGTTTTCCATCTTTTTAATATTGTGGAGAGTTGCGAGATGATGTCTTGGTTCTTTCTTCTCTCCCCACTTTCCCTTGAAATTAGTTTGGAATTCATCAAGAATCTTGTATGAATTATCATCCAAATCAAGATACCAATCTTCTGCATCCTCTTCCAAAGATGAAGCAAAAAGCTTCATCTTAACATCACCATGGTCATAAGCAACTTCATTGCAATAACCAACCAAAAGCCTTGAAAACTTTTGAAGATGAGATTTATTTGTGATGGCATTATTGCCTTGAAAGGTAGGTAACTTCTTGATAGGATCACTTGGGATGGCATGAGGAGCACTTGCTATCTGAGTGAAGTTAAGTGGCTTGAAAAAACCAACCATTTCTTTAGATTGATGAATGCGACTCTCTTCAAATAAATTATGGATATCTGAGAGGGACTGGGATCCTAAATCTTCAAGAATTCTACGAGAAGTCTGTCTATTCAATCTCCTTCTATAGGCCCTTTCAGGCTCAGGGATGAGATCGAATACTCCTTTAGAGTTTTTTCGGGTAGAATACCTTGGAGGGACATTAGACAGTGGAGTTGCCAGATGGATCGAGTTTAATTTTACTTTTTAGACAAGATCTATCAATTTTTTATCTTTTTTTTAAAACAAAAGTAAAAGTTAATTCGTACTTCGGGAATAAAAAGATTTATCCCCGATAATGGCGCCTGAAAATGCTGCTGCCTTTCATGCACTTGGGGAGTTAGGTTGTCGTGGCAGAAATCTTCAAGCCACTAAGTGCGTCCTTGGGGGCAAGTCTCGAGTAAAGTGCTGTCACTTGATCTTGACTCCTCTGTTTAGGCAAACTCCTAATGAAGCCAAGGGGGGTAGACCCTATTTGATTGCTATGTCATGTCCCATTAAATAATTTCCAAATAAGACTACTTTCAAATAATGTTCCACCAACCTACTAGTTCCCTAGGTTGATATGGAAACATAAATTTTGCAATAAGGGGCTATGGTACCCAAAAGGACGTTAGTTTACCATATTAACATTTAAATGGATCACATAAATGATAAATGCTAAGAAAATAAGGTGGCATGGGTTCAGGAAGACACTTGGAAGCTTGTGGAGCCTTTGGATGACTAGATTCCCCACACACTTGGCATGATCTTCATCCAAATTCGAACACATGGGTAATGTAACGTTATTGTAGGGTGACGTGGTGTCAAATATCATATAATGAGCCAAATAATTCGAATAGGTAAAGGAGAGTAACCCCCATGGAAGAGGACGAGACTAGAAGACAAATTGTGTCACTTGGAAGGTGATTTCATGCACTATATGACAACAAATGATGAAAGCTTTTATGACAAGTATGACAAATTCAGACTTGATTGTAGACATATGACAAATCTGATATGACAGGGCTAAAAATAGCCACCAAGAGGTCGAATTTGGGAGTTAGAGGAAACCATTCAAATTGGGGAAAGAATTGGAGCATGAAGAGGAAGACAAGTGTCATGAGAGTTACTAAACCACTAAGATGAGTTGGAGGAATCCCATGGAGAGAAATTCGACCTTAGGAGGTCTTATGAAGTTAACAAAAGGATCTCATGAGGAATGAGAATAGCTTTTGATCATTTGTTAATTGGCCTTTGGCATTTTGGCGAGCTTTCGCTTGTCCATTGCACGAGGAGTGTTCACTCTCCCTGCTTGTGAACCAATTTTGAGGGAACTGGATTCCTTTCCAAGTTGGTTGATGGAGAGGTCATTTAGACCTCTCATTGGAGCTAAATGAAGGAGTTTTATTTGCAGGTTAAAGGACTGCTGCCGCCTAATTCGCACCTCGGGTCACGTGGTAGAAATCTTCAAGCCACTGGGTGCGACCTTCGGGGCAAGCAAGAGTCAAGTGCTGTCACTTGATCTTGACTCCTCCGTTTAGGCTCTATCCTAGCGAAGCCAAGGGGGGTGGTCCCTAGTAAAATAAACTATGGTGTTTACTCTATGAAAATATAACAATTAGTCTAGGAGATGATATAAAATAAAACTTTGAAACTAAGCTAAACTGCAAATAATTTAAATGACTAGCATAAATAACATTCCACACAACACATTGATTAATTTAAGCATAAAATAAACAAGATTGCCAGATAGACCAATGTTAATGGAGTGCTTGTGTAAAATGATTGCTAGTGAAGTCTTGAGAAGTATTGCAGTTGACTCGGTTGGTCAGTTTTAAAATTATTAAATGAGTAATTAGCGAGCGGGTCAATTCTTGATAAATTTTATTATAGATGTGGTAATGATCTTTGTTATTAAGGGAAAATGGTATTCCAGATATGCTCGGGGGTACGAGGAATGTGTCCGAATTTACCAAGGAGTGGCTCTCACAGTGACATGTGGCTAGATGGAGTCGTAGGGTTGTGTTCAACACTACACCAAACAAGGATGTAGCTTAACGGTACCCTGTGGGCACTTTCTAGTGGTTCCCGCTTCACTTGCAGAATTTACCCGTAACCTGGTAAAATCACATGAAGTGCCGGATTTTCACTTGTAGGGATTAATTGATGTGTTTTACTAATTACTAGTCACTTTAATCCCTTTCTGATTGTCCCACCGATCCAGCCAAAGGCCTGCAGTGGTCACAAGAGCATACGGGGAATGAAGTCTTGAATATTTTAAGTTTTTTTAAGAACTAAGTGCGAGTTTTTTTAATCTCAATGTCGATAATCTCGTTACCGAGAACACAGCCGGATTGATTAATTTTACTTTAAGAACTTAAAAGAAACTAAAAAAAATTAAAGAAAACTTAAAAAATGAAAAAAATGAAACAGTGCGAATCCCTCTTGGGGGGATGGGGTGTGGGCACGTGGCTGCCCACTTGCTTCTTTTTTTCACAATGATTTAGGAATAAAGAATACTTGTGCTCCTTTGTAGAATATGAAACACAAGTTTTTACAATTTAGGGCCTTAAAGAAATGGCCAATGATAGAAGTATGAGAAGAGGGATCTTCGGTTTGACTTGGATCTACAAAATTTTGCCAGAGTGCCTCTCTGTTCGGTCAAGCTCTGCTGCAAAATAACGAACAAACTTTGATAAAGTATGCTAAATAATCAGATTGAAACATAAAAAAATTTGACCAAAAGTTCAAGTACTTTAAAGTTAGAAAAATTCTAGATATTAAAGTAGTACTTGCTTGTGATTAGATCTTGTAAAATGCTACTTTAATAATTAGACGTGAATCTTTAAATATGCATATTGTTGATGTATTTGTAACTTCAAAAGATATTCTGATGTATATTATCATTTTATGTTGTTGTACCCCCATTGGAGATGTGTGTAACCCCTTTACGGGATGTCTAAATTGTGTCTAGACCTTGAGGTACAACCTCCGTTGTAAGTCGGGGCAATAGTCCCCAATGTAACATCATGTAATATGTAATTGTGGTCTCTTTAGGAGAAGTGGGCCCCATGTGAGATGACATGTAGGCTCGAGCCTTATATTTGGTCAGTGACTTGAAAGGGTATAAATAAGGAGGCGCTCTCCCTCATTTATACACACCTCACACACTCTCTAAGGCGTTGGAGAGAGAGGGACAGTCACAGGAGGAGAGAAAGATAGCTGCTGAACATTTCTTATTACTGATTTTGATCATCTTACTATTCTGAAGAAGTTTGCGGGGTTTTCTCCTTTATGGTTTCCCCGATGAAAATCTTTGTGTCTTGTGCATCTTTTACATCTTATGCATTTTGTTGTACTTGTTATTCTTTCAGATAAAGATCCTAGATAATCTAATAAGATCTTAAGAAAATTTAACATGGTATCAAAGCCTCTCTGAAAGAAGGCACTGTGCAGCTGCGGGAACTTGGGCTTCCTAGTTGAAGGTGTTCTCTCCATAGATCATCAAGCAAGGAGGGCTAGGCTAACTCACCTCACTAGGGCGCATCTATTGATGGTATCGGTTTCTGAATTAGAGAAGTTTCACTGTACAACCGAAATACAACTGCAATGGCAGCTAATGGAAATTAGGGTTTCATGCTTGAAAACCCTAGAAGACTGAATTTAGTAATCCTAGCACTTTTGCTATAACGCAAGATTGGAGAAGTTTCAGAAGCCGAAACTTTTATAGGCCGAAGAGAAATTCGTGCTGTACACTGTGTAAACGTTTCAGCCTCAGAGTTGTTAAAATTCCATATGCTAAGCTAGATTATCAGCATTTAATTTCAATTTCATAACAAAAACATATAGAGAGAATCATTGAAAGAAACAATATCACAAGAACAACACTTATCTATCCTGGGAAAACCCTAAAAGGGAAAAACCTAGCATAAGCTTCCTCAATATAGATGCCCCAAAAAGATAAAAAGTAAAACCCGAAAAGACTGCTTCTCCTTCTCCAGCTACAGCTCTTTCTCTCTCTCTCACTCTTATGCGCTACACAAGTGAGTGTGTGTGTTCAAATGAGAAGCACCTCACCTCTATTTATATTCTTTCGTTCACTTAATATTTGACTCAGTTATGTAGGCTCGAGTAATCCTAATTCAATTATGTAGGCTCCAATAACCACAACTGGAGTACTAATGACCCGACTTACAATGGAGGGGACTTCCTCATGACTCTTAGTAATTCTCCCTATAGGAACATCGAGGTACAAAGAAATACAAGTGATTCTCTCGATTGGAACATCGAGGAGCACTAAAAAATATATATAGAATATTCTTCAAAGTTACAGTAATTCAACACTCCCCCTTAACGAGAAGGGTATTCTACAACAACATCAACAACAACAGTAGGAGAGAGAGGGCATCATTATCAGGGTGATACATCTATAAATCATTGGAAGCTTTTCATCATCTTCAACATATAGTCTTCATCTTCAAACTTCAGCAGCAACAACACTTTGACCGCTCGATCGACAACATTATTTCGATCAACAACATCATCATCTGAGCTTTCGATCAGCATCATCATCATCATCATCATCATGCTCTGAGCTTTCGATCAGCATCATCATCATCATCATACTTTGAACTTTTGATTAGCATCGTTATCATCATCACATTCTGATCTTTCGATCAGTAACATCATCATCATCACACTTTGATCTTTCGATCAATAACATCATCATCATCAGCAACAACCTGCAATCCACAGTACGAAGACAAAAGTCTTCGAATCACTTTTGGACTTAAAGTCCAAGGATGATACAATCCCACCACATTCTCGACAACCGAAGTTATCGGATTCAATTACGGGATAATAATCACTCCCTATCACTTTAGGACTAAGTCCAAGGATGATGCAATCCTACCACGTTCTCGAGTACCAAAGTCACTGGATCCGTTCTGAACAAAATTTCAAGGACGATACAATCCTACCACATTCTCGAGTATTGAAGTCACCGGATTTGTTCTGAACAAAAGTTCAAGGATGATACAATCCTACCGTGTTCTCGAGTACCGAAGTCACTGGATCCGTTCTGAACCGAAGTTCAGGGATGATACAATCCCACCACGTTCTCGAGTACCGAAATCACTGGATCCGTTCTGAACCGAAGTTCAGGGATGATACAATCCCACCACGTTCTCGAGTACCGAAATCACTGGATCCGTTCTGAACCGAAGTTCAGGGATGATACAATCCCACCACGTTCTCGAGTACCGAAATCACTGGATCCGTTCTGAACCGAAGTTCAGGGATGATACAATCACACCACGTTCTCGAGTACCGAAGTCATCGGATCCGTTCTGAACCGAAGTTCAGGGATGATACAATCCCACCACGTTCTCGAGTACCGAAGTCACCGGATCCGTTTTGAACCAAAGTTCAGGGATGATACAATCCCACCACATTCTTGAGGACCGAAGCCACCAGATCCGTTCTGAACCGAAGTTCAGGAATGATACAATCCCACCACATTCTCGAGGACCGAAGTCACCGGATCTGTTCTAGACAGACATCCCGGGATGATACAATCCCTCTTCATTCTCGAGGACCGAAGTCACCGGATCACTTTAGGACAAGTGTCCAGGGATGATACAATCCCACTGCAACATCACTGCTCCCCCTTTTGAGGAAGGTCTTTTCGAACAACACCAAGCTTGTCTCGAAAGTATTCGAACTTTATCCAGGACAGAGGCTTCGTTAACACATCAACAACTTGTTCATCAGTACTCACATACTGGAGCTTTATGGCTCCCTTCTGCATCATATCTTGGATGTAGAAATACCAGATTTCTATGTGCTTCGATCTATCATGGAACACTGGGTTCTCTGTCATCTTTATACAACTTTGGTTATCACATAGAATATGGTAGTATCCAACTCCAGGTTGAATAAACCTGACATCAGCTTCCGAAGCCATATGGCTTCACAACTAGCAGAGCAAGCTGCTATATATTCTGCTTCAGTCGTGCTAAGTGCAACACTGGACTGTTTCCTGCTAAACCATGAAATTATAGCAGATCCCAGACTATAACATCCACCTGATGTGCTTTTCCTGTCTGATACACTTCCAGCTCAATCTGCATCCGTAAAGCCTCTCTGAAAGAAGGCACTTTGCAGTTGCAGAAACTAGGGCTTCCTAGTTGAAGGTGTTCTCTCCACAGATCATCAAGCAAGGAGGGCTAGGCTAAGTCACCTCACTAGGGCGCATCTATTGGTGGTATCAGTTTATGAATCAGAGAAGTTTCACTGTATAACCGAAATACAACTGTAATGGCAGCTTAATGGAAATTAGGGTTTCATGCTTGAAAACCCTAGAAGACTGAATTTAGTAATCCTAGCATTTTCGCTATAACGCAAGATTGGAGAAGTTTCAGAACTCGAAATTTTTATAGGCCGAAGAGAAATTCGTGTTGTACACTGTGTAAACGTTTTACCCTCAGATTCGCTATACTTCAGGAGATATGGTTCCTCCAAATCAGGATTCCATCCTCCTCCAGAATACAGTCATAAACATGTGACCTAGGGAGATTTGCTATATCTCGGGCTAGGAAGGCCCAAACGAAATTTCGCAAGATGTTGCAGGTAGGGCCCAGAATGTAGTTTCTATGGTACGTTTTTCAGACCCGAAATGTGAAAAGTGACATGTGGCAGTCCGTACAAGTTCTCTATGTTGAACAGTCCTCAAAACAGTCACCTTGGGAAAATCTAAATAAGTTCCACTTGGAGAATCCATTTCTTCTCTAAGCTGTGTGGTTGGAAAGAAGACTAATCAAGCTATCACGGTGAGAAGCTTCAGGCCTTAAGGATCCGAAACTTCGAAGATACAACAGAAGCAATATTAGTCATTTCTGCAGAAGAAATTAGAAAACTAGGGCTTCCTGTTTCGGGAGCTTCCCTCCACCATTTTTAGAAAACGAGTACATTGGACAACTCGCCTTGAAGAGGCCCATCTTTCTGTCCAAGCATAAGTTTGAAATTCCAAGTTTTGAAAATTAGGGTTTCTCTGACAACCCCTAGATTAGTTAGTTCCATAACCAGGATGAACACCTCAAATCAATAAGATTTAAATTTTTGCTATTTACATTTGAGGTTCTCTTTTCAAAATGACTAATCACACCAACTTGATGACAAGCTTGGTGAAGCTGACAACTTCCAAGTATGGAAGTATAGGACCTCCGTGATCCTTGAAGAAATTGACTTGGATCAGTATTTCAGTAAGGAAGTTCTAAGAGCCAGAGGGAAATGAGGCTAAGGTTATAGCCAAGAGAATCATTACAGATTCTATTAAAGATCATCTCATCCGTCATGTGTCATCGTTGAAGACATCAAAAGGAAGTGTTCGATGCTATGACGAAGCAATCGAAGAAGAATAAAATATTGTTATAACCACCTTGAATGGCCTCCCAAGATCATGGGATTCATTCATTCGAGGAATGTGTGCCAGAAGGAAGTGATTACCTTCAGCAGACTCTGGGAAGAGTGCACACAAGAAGAAGCTCGACTCATAATAAGAGATGAGAAGATGGGAGCAAATGAAGATCAAGCTCTCACGATTTAAAGAAGATCCCTTAAGCGATGAGGAATATGAAGGACTCAATTCTTGAAGAACCTCTTATCCATCTTAGCATTCGGATAAGAAATGATGTTGTTATGAATGAAGAAAATGATGAAGCTGAAGGCTCAAGGAGTTTAGCCACAAAACAAATAAAGATAAGTATTCAATTGTCATTTCATGATATTGTTTGATTATACATTTGTTTATATTCAGTTGATGTGTTATGCATGTTTGAGTTTTTGCATTTATACTACTGAATTGCACATGATGGGTAAGAAGTCAAGGATGTACAACATTCCATTACTACTTATCTAGATTGAAACCTCTTTGTTGACATATTAGGAGTAGTACACACTCTTAATAACATTAGGGTAGAATGCATCTAGAAGTTATTGTATGTATACATGATATGTATGATTGTTGTAGCATTGGCTAAAATAGTTGCATGGCTATGTGACATATATTTGTCACTATTAATATGTTTTGGAAATTGTGATATGTTTGTAATCATGCAAATAAACCTGACTTGTAGATCATTCCAAAGAACAAGTAACGACACTTCAGAAGAGGAACCTAAAGCTTCCCGGGTCAAAGACACCATACCGAAAGAAAGAGCTTTAGAAGAATATAAAGAGAAAGGTAGATCCACCTCGAGAGATGAAGACCACCTTGGGCACGAGAAATAATCCAAGATGAAGAATAGTATGACAATACTTCCAAAGAAAGAAAGAGGCCTCATACACACTCTAGTTATGTGACACTGTTGGGCGACATCATTGATGCAGAGCCTTCCAGCTATGAAGAAGTAGATAAGAAGAAAGAGAAGGAGACTATGATCAAAGAGTACCGGTTCAAGAAGAATGATGTCGAGTATGCAGTGTTGAGACTTGAAGGGAAGTCCGTAGTGTCTTCCATATGGATATACAAGATCCTGCATGCAGTAGATGGAAACATCGTGGGATACTAGGCAAGATTCGTAGCACGAGGCTTCTCACAAAAAGAAGGCATAGACTACGAAGAGACATTTGCACCAGTGATGAGTCAAGTATACGTAGAGAAGCCACTAGGAGTTGAGACACATGACAAGTAGACTCATGTGTGCAAATTAAATAAGGCCTTGTATGAGCTCAGAAGGCACCCATGGGTTAGAACATACAGTTGCATAAGGAGCTTGAAGACCACCTAGAGTGATGAAGATCTTAACCTCTGCTATACGATTGAAGATGAAATCCTATATAGGATGACAAGCTCACAGATGGGTGCGAGAAGAAATTTTCAACAAAGTTCAAGATAGAGGATCTTGGTGTCCAGTGACCCTAGATCAATACATAGAATATTAGTAGCAGAGGAAGCTACTTGTCACTCCATTACATAATGTTTCAATACATAGAGTACGAAAGGCAGAGGGAGAATGATGCTACACTTCAGAGGGAGTGACTGTGGAAGATCTTGAGGTTCGACATGGTACGACAGGATGGATAGCTTACTGATGGCTCTAGGATTTACTGAGAGTAAAGCAGATTCTAACATTTACTTCAAGGTTGAAGGCAGAAGACCAGTGATGCTCCTGTTATATTTCGATGACTTGTTCTTGACAGGAAAAGAGGAACTCATTAAAGTTGTAAGGAGACTTGCTGCCAAGTTCGAGATGAAGGACTTGGGTATGATGCACTACTTTCTAGGCATGGAGGTGTGGTAGAGTGCGGATGGAATATCGCTTGGAGAAGGGAAGTATGCGGTGGAGATCCTGAAGACGTTCGGGATGATGGACTGCAAGGCCATGGCCACACCTATGGCATCAAACCTGAAGCTATTGGGTGATGCTTCATGAAAGACGATGTATTGTCAGATGATTTGTTCATTGATGTGCCTGACGAATACAAGACCAGACACATGCTTTGCTGTGAACGACCTGAGCCAGTTCCTGATAGATTCGGGACATGCTCGCCTGGTTGCAAAGAATGCAGTAAGGTACTTGAAGGGTACAGTTGAGTATGGTCTCAAGTATGATACGAATAAGAAGACTAACCTGCATGGTTATGTTGATTCAGATTGGTAGCGACACTGAGAAGAAGGGCACCTTGGGTTGCTTCTTCAGTTTGAGATCCAGTATGGGCTACTGGATTGGCAGGATGAAGTCCTGTATGGTGTTGAGTACAGCCGAGGCAAAATATGTTGCCACTTGCTCGTCTATTTGTGAGAGAGGAGCAGGGAAGCTTCAGTATGTGATCCAAATCGAGATCTCTCAAAAGAGGGAGTGATGAGTTCTAGCATAGCCGACGAGACATGTTGTCTGAGCATAAAATCTTGGCGAAGCTCGTAGGTTGCTCAGACGTAATCAGTCCTGTAGGTTGTCCTCGGATATAATCAATCTCGACGAAGCTCACAGGTTATCCTTGGATCTAATCAGTCCTGATGTGATTCTATGCTAGAAATGGCCAGAGTGAAGTTTGAGTGCTTTAGAGAGAAGCTTGGTGTTCTTCAGATCAAGGTTCCCTCCAAGGGGAAGTGATACACATGAAACTTTCTTGGATGGTAGTAGGTGTGTCCTACCATGCTGATGGATGTAAGTGCTGGAGCCTTTCCCGAATGGTAGTAGGTGTGTCCTACCATGCTGGTGGATGTAAGTGCTGGAATCTTTCCTGGATGGTAGTAGGTGTGTCCTACCATGTCGGTGAATGTGAGTGTTGTGTTATGTGTATCTGGGCTGTGCTTCGTGCGGCAATGAGATGATCTGAAGATGATGAAGACCTGGCATAGGGCTAGGCCTATGAAATATCCCAAATCCTGATATCTTCTATTTCTAAAAAAGGCTGATACAACCGGGCATGCAAACTGCCATGCAAAAATCCCTATTTTATAGGAAAAATTAGGGTTAGGGTTTGTGAGATAGAACGAACACTTACCACTGATAAGCTGATTGAACTGCTCCGGAGAAAGTATGCAGGCATTGAGAGCTGGATCGGAGATGAACTGATCTCCTCTGCTTACGGTGAACCCCCAGTAGCAAGACACCTAGTCAGAAAAGGGTGATGCCCTCAGGGAAGGAGGTGTCCGATGGAGTTGCGGATTTGCGGGGCTGATAGCCTTTCCGTGCCGGAGAGAATGCCTGATACGAGAGGGATTTCTGAGTCCTATAGGCAGGATAGCGACTTGCTTCTGAGAGACAGCTGCTCACGCCCCTGGAATCCCGAAACTGCTGATAACTGTTCCGGATGAGCACGGATGGATCTGATAATCACCGAGTACCGGAGTATGATGCTGATGTTGAGAATGGTGCCTGAGCTCCGGAAGGAAACTGAGATCTGAAGGCCCCACAGCTGATTAGGGCTTTCCGGCTGAAAACCCCCCTTTTACGGCTGCACACGTGTCCCTGCAACGATCTATACCATATGCTAGATAACTGATGAATGAATGAAGAACAAGTGGTGAACCAGTATGGCTTACCTTGAATAAGACTAGGACAGATGTTTCACTACCGAAATTCTGTTAGCTGAAGACTCCGTCTCCAATCCCAACTGCTGTGCTGCTATCCAAGAGCTCCCAAAATAATCATAATCCAAAGTGAAGTCTCCTCTTGCTTTATCCTCTATTTATAAAGTTCAACTGCGCAAAACCTAATCTTTGACCTAATTAGGTCACTTTATCTTCTAATTTGCCGTTGACTTGCATGCATGCGAAGGGAGACTTAAAAGAGTGCATGCATCATTAAATAATGCTTGGATGGCATGCACGAAGGTGGCCTTTGGCCCTGGTGGCCCTTCTTGACCAAATGATGATGCCCTAGATCTTCTATGGATGGCATCAGACCTTAGCTGATCCCCTAGCTGTCAGTAACCGCTCGAACCCACAGGAATCACATAGGTTAGCGGTTTTGGGCCTCAAGGCCTAATTGGAAGGGGACATTACAGTCCTCCCCGCTTGAGATTGCTTGTCCTCAAGCAACTTCAAACTGGGATGCTGCAATACCTGTTCACCTTCCCAGGTGGCATCCTCTGGCGGTAGTTCCTTCCATTGAACCAAGTATTCTCTGATTATCCTGTTCCTGAGCTTCCTCTCTCTAGTCTGGATGATCCGTTCGGGAATCAGTATCAGTAGTCCCTCATCATCTAAAGGAGGCAATTCGGTGGATGGAGCATTGTGTTGTCCAAGGGTCTTCTTCAGATTAGATACATGGAACACATTGTGAATTTTGCTTTCCGGTGGAAGTTCTCGTTCATATGCCACCTCTCCCACTTTCCTGATTATTCTGTATGGTCCATAGAAGCGGGGTTTTAACTTCTCTGCTCCTTTCTTCTTAAGAGAGGACTGTTTGTAAGGCTGGAGCCTTAAGTACACTAAATCCCCTACCTCAAAGCTCCGCTCAATCCTATGTCTGTCGGCATACAACTTCTGTTGATTCTGGGCTATTTGTAAATTCTCCTTCAATATTTTCAGAATGTCTTGACTGTCCTGTATCCAATCCTTAGCCTTAGGAGCCCTGCTATCTCCAAATGCCAAATCTGCATAGTCCAAAGCCTCGTAACCATATAATGCCTTAAAATGAGTCATCCTAATAGACATGTGATAGGTAGTATTGTAGCAATACTCTCCTAGGTGTAGCCATTTGATCCAGGTTCGTTGCTGCCCTGCTACATAGTTCCTTAAATACCCTTCAATCCACTTGTTGACTATTTCTGTTTGCCTGTCACTCTGGGGATGATAACTCGTACTAGTAGCCAGTTCGGTCCTCACCAATCTGAACAGCTCCTGCCAGAAGGCACCTGTGAATCTACTATCTCGATCACTGACAATGGTCTTAGGTAACCCGTGTAACCTGAAGACCTCCCTGAAGAATAACTCAGCTACTTGAGCTGCCGAGTAGTCTGATGATATCGAGAAGAAATGTGCAAACTTGGTCAGTTTGTCAACTACTACCTATAAACAATCTCGCCCTTGGACCTTGGGCAAGCCTGAAATAAAGTCCATGGATATGCTCTCCCACTTCTGTTCTGGAATTGGTAGTGGCTGGAGTAACCCTGCTGGATGGGTGTTCTCAATCTTGTTCTGCTGACAGATGCTACATTCCCGGACATGCTGCATAATCTCTCCCTTGAGGCTCTTCCATGAGAACCTCTCTCTGATCTGCTTGTAGGTCTTTAAGAAACCTTGATGCCCTGATAAAGGAGAATCGTGGGCTGCCTGAATGATCTTTTTCCTCAATGTGGATTCTGGAACGAGGTATATCCTGTCTTTGTAATAGATGATGTCATCCACAATCCTGTACCTGTCATCCTGAATTTGCCCGTCCAATAATTCGCAAGCGAATTTATTTTTGGAGTATTCCACTAAGAGAAGTGCCCTCCAATCTGTGGATATACTACTGAGAGATAATGGGGCTGGACGCCTGGATAATGCATCAGCTACTACATTAGTCTTACCTTTCACATACTCGATCTCGAAATCAAAGGCTTGTACCTTGCTGACCCACTTCTGCTGTCGCTCATTCAGTTCCTTCTGCTCCAGGAAATACTTGAGGCTGTTATGATCGGTTTTGATTTTGAACTTACTGCCCACCAGGTACTGTCTGAATTTTGTGAGAGCATGCAAGATGCCCAGCATCTCCTTGTCATATATGGAGTAATGGCGCTCATAGTTCTTCAGTTTACGGCTCTCAAATGCAATAGGGTGATGATTCTGCATCAACACTGCTCCTAACCCTTCCCCTAAGGCATCACATTCTACCACAAAAGGTTGTGAGAAGTCTGGTAATGCTAGAACTGGACAAGAACTCATAATAACCTTCATCTCCTCGAAATTTTTCTGTGCTAAGTCTGTCCAAGTGAACGCTCCTTTCTTGGTGAGATCTGTGAGGGGTGCTGCAAATTGGGAGAATCCCTTAACGTACCGACGGTAATAAGTGCATAGACCTAGGAACCCTCTCAACTCTGTAACTGTTTTTGGTGCAGGCCAATCTCTGATAGCTCGGATTTTCTCCATGTCAACCTGTACTCCTTCTGCATTGATTACGTGTCCTAAGTACAACATTTCCTTCATGCCAAACTCACACTTGGACATTTTTGCATATAGCGAATGCTCTTCTAAAATACTCAATGTTTCGTCCAGGTGTTTCAGATGTTCTTCCCAGGTTTTGCTGTAAATCAGGATGTCATCAAAGAATACAAGCAAAAACTTACGTAGCTGTGCTCTGAAGGTGTGGTTCATGCATGACTGGAAAGTGGCCGGAGCATTGGTAAGTCCGAGGGGCATGACCAAAAACTCATAGTGACCATAATGACAGCGGAAAGCTGTTTTGGAGATGTCCTGGTCCCTTACCCTGATCTGATGGTACCCCGAGCGAAGATCGATCTTGGAGAAGTATTGAGCTCCCCGAAGCTCATCCATGAGTTCGTCAATTCTGGGAATTGGATACCTGTTCTTAATGGTCTTTTTGTTAAGTGCTCGATAATCGATGCACATTCGCAATGTAGCATCCTTCTTCTTGACCAGTACTACCGAGGATGCAAAGGGGCTAGAACTGGGCCGAATATATCCAAGCTCCAGTAATTCTTTGATGGTTTTCTCAATCTCATCCTTGTACCTTTTGGGATGCCGGTAAGGAGTGGTGATGCCTGCTTGTGTTCCCTCCTCTAGCTCGATGATGTGTTCAAAACCTCGGTCTGGTGGTCTACCTGATGGAAGGTCCCGAAAAACCTTTTCATGTTTCTGTAGCAAGGCTTGAATGTCACTTGGGTGTTGTGTGCTGGTCTCTGGGGGTTTCCTGAAGGTGACCAAACATTCTGCAGCCCATTCTATATCATCCTGTAGCAGCACTGCCTCCATTCTCTATGATGAGACCGGTTTTGGGGGATAAGTGTTCATGCCCCTCAAAACTACTCTTTTGCCATTTGGCCCCTGGAACTCCATTTCCATTGCCCTGTAGTCTGTAGTGTATTTCCCTATAGAATAAAGCCACTGAACACCCAATACCACATGAGTATCTGCTACATCCACTATATAGAAAGAGTCTGTCATCTGATAGTTACCTAAGGCAACATTCAGTTTTGGGATCCAGTAGTTGCACTCCATGCTGGAGTTCCCGGCTACTGCTACACTGAATCCTTCGAACTTCTCGGTCTGAATACCGCTCTTGGCTACCCAAGCGGAGTCAATGAAATTGTGGGTGGTTCCCCCATCAATCAATACTCCTACTCTGTGACCCTGTACTACTCCCCTGACCCTGAGAGTATGGAATCTTGGTACTCCAGATAATGTAGCAATGACTCCCTCTGGTGTATCACCCTGGTGTGAATCCTCTTCTGTGGCCTCCTGCTCATCGTCGTCCTCATCACTGTCTGAATACACCTCAATGTAGTGAGCCTTTGCCTTCCCTGCACACCTGTGTCCTGGTACCCATGGTTCCTGACAGGTGAAGAATAGCTTCTTCCTTCTTAAGTCTTTCCGAGTGTCCTCATCTAACCAGGTTTTCTTGGGCACATCCTGCTGGAAAGGTTTCCTGTCCTTTTCCCTAACAGGAAAATTGGTTTTCAGAGGGAATTTGTTTTTGGGCACTGAATCCTGAAGATCCCTTGCCCTGCTAATAGCATTCTGCAGAGTGAGGGGTTTGTAGGCTTTCACCCATCCCCGTAGTGGCTCTATGAGGGCCTCAGTGAATAACATAGTCAATCTGCTCTCTGACACATCTGTTACCATAACGGCTAGCCTTTGAAATTCTGAAATGAAAGCTTCTGCACTACTAGTCTGCTTGAGTTGAGCCAACTCCCTGAAATGGATCTCTGGATCTTTCCTGTCAAACCTCTCTATGAGTTTCTGAGTGAACTCACCGTAAGAATGTATGGTGTTGTGACCCAATGTCACCAATTCGTGGTACCACCATTCGTGAGCTTCTCCATCTAGGTGAAGCATAGCCAATTTAATGGCGTCTGTCTCTGTCATGGGGTTGAGTTGGAAATAGGTATTCAACTTCTGAACCCATATCCTCGCTGATCCTCCGCGAGTCCCATCAAAGTTTGGGATGGTCAACCTGCCCAAGGTCTTCTGCAACTCATAGTTGTGATTGAAACCGTTGTTGAAATTCCTGGGCCTGTTCCTGCTCTTCATGTTGCAGAAATCCGAAAAAGACATGGCAGCATGAAACTCATCCCCTAAGTCTCTATACTCCTGTAGATAAGCCCCAAAAGGCTCGCTAGGTTCTACCTGCATGACCGGGCCCCCTACTGTATCTCCCAAGAAGTGAGGCATGGTAGGCCTAATAGAAGGTTTGCTGTATATAGGCAGAGTATTCTGAATGTTAGTGTACGCTACCTTTCCACTGCTGCTTGTAGATCCCCGATCTACTGGTGAGGGAGGTGTACTGTTGAGACCTGTTTCTGGTTTTGCTGATAATCTATTGATTGCATTGAGGACATCTTTTTGTCCTTTGGCTAAGTCTTGCAATGCAGAGACCAAGCTGCGAAACTCCATTCGATCCTCTTCTTCTCTCATTCCTTTCCCCCTATCCGAATGTATACCTGTTTGTTCCATGTTTGAGTTGGTATCTTCTAGTTGGATATCTTCAAATTCTTCTGTGTATCTACTCTTCCTCCTTCTATAGGTTACAAAAGGATCTTCTGCATTCATCTACTCTTCATTTCTTAAGCCCACAGCTGGCCAAGAAAACAACTCTGATACCACTGAAATATCCCAAATCCCGATATCTTCTATTTCTAAAAAAGGTTGATACAACTGGGCATGCAAACTGCCATGCAAAAATCCCTATTTTATAGGAAAAATTAGGGTTAGGGTTTGTGAGATAGAATGAACACTTACCACTGATAAGCCGACTGAACTGCTCTGGAGAAAGTATGCAGGCACTGAGCGCTGGATCGGAGATGAACTGATCTCCTCTGCTTACGGTGAACCCTAGCAGCAAGACGCCCAGTCAGAAAAGGGTGACGCCCTCAGGGAAGGATGTGTCCGATGGAGCTGCGGACTTGCGGGGCTGATAGCCTTTCCTTGCCGGAGAGAATGCCTGATACGAGAGTGATTTCTGAGTCCTCTAGGAAGGATAGCGACTTGCTTCTGAGAGACAGCTGCTCACGCCCCTGGAATCCCGAAACTCCTAATAACTGTTCCGGATGAGCACGGATGGATCTGATAATCACCGGGTACCGGAGTATGATGTTGATGTTGAGGATGGTGCCTTAGCTCTGGAAGGAAACTAAGATCTGAAGGCCCTACAACTGATTAGGGCTTTCTGGCTGAAAACCCCCCTTTTACGGCTGCACACGTGTCCCTGCAACG
Source organism: Pseudotsuga menziesii (assembly GCA_001517045.1). NCBI lineage: Eukaryota > Viridiplantae > Streptophyta > Pinopsida > Pinales > Pinaceae > Pseudotsuga > Pseudotsuga menziesii. The sequence continues at coordinate 4,793 of LPNX010502944.1, read as the reverse complement.
ATCTATACCATATGCTAGATAACTGATGAATGAATGAAGAACAAGTGGTGAACCAGTATGGCTTACCCTGAAGAAGACTAGGACAGATGTTTCACTGCCGAAATCCTGTTAGCTGAAGACTCCGTCTCCAATCCCAACTGCTGTGCTGCTATCCAAGAGCTCCCAAAATAATCATAATCCAAAGTGGAGTCTCCTCTCGATTTATCCTTTATTTATAAAGTTCAACTGCGCAAAACCTAATCTTTGACCTAATTAGGTCACTTTATCTTCTAATTTGCCGTTGACTTGCATGCATGCGGAGGGAGACTTAAAGAGTGCATGCATCATTAAATAATGCTTGGATGGCATGCAGGAAGGTGGCCTTTGGCCCTGGTGGCCCTTCTTGATCAAATGATGATGCCCTAGATCTTCTATGGATGGCATCAGACCTTAGCTGATCCCCTAGTTGTCAGTAACTGCTCGAACCCACAGGAATCACATAGGTTAGCGGTTTTGGGCCTCAAGGCCTAATTGGAAGGGGACATTACAGCCTACATCCAACATGAAAAAGGGCTGGCTCTGTAGATGTAGACCTACATCCAGCATGAAAAAGGGCTAGCTCTGTAGATGGAGACCTACATGCAGCATGAAAAAGGGCTGGCTCTATAGATGGACCTACATCCAGCATGAAAAAGGGCTGGCACTGTAGGCCTACATCCAACATGAAAAAGGGCTGGCTCTGTAGATGGAGACCTACATCCAGCATGAAAAAGGGTTGGCTCTGTAGATGGAGACCTACATCTAGCATGAAAAGGGGATGTCACTGTAGACTTACATCCTTCATGAAAAGGGCTAGCATTGTAGATGCAGACCTGGCAGAGGACTAGGCCTACATCCAACATGAAAAAGGGCTGGCACTGTAGAAACTTGTGATGATAGATAGTATGGGATGATGATCAAATTATAAGAAGATGATGGCAACAACTATGATGATGACCCTATGACTCCGTGATGATGATGATGCGATGAAGACCTGACCAAATGTGTTGATGACTGTATGGAGAGAGAATACCTTCCTAGTTAAGAGGGAGTGTTGATGTATTTGTAACTTCAGAACATATTCTGATGTATATTATCATTTTATGTTGTTGTACCCCCATTGGGGATGTGTTACCCCTTTACAGGATGTCTAAATTGTGTCTAGACCTTGAGGTACAAACTCCGTTGTAAGTTGCAGCAATAGTCCCTAGTGTAACATCATGTAATATGTAATTGTGGTGTCTTTAGAAGAAGTGGGCCCCATGTGAGATGACATGTAAGCTCGAGTCTTATATTTGGTCAGTGACTTGAAAGGGTATAAATAAGGAGGCACTCTACCTCATTAATATACACCTCACACACTCTCTAAGGCGTTGGAGAGAGTGGGATAGTCATAGGAGGAGAGAAAGATAGTTGCTGAACATTTCTTATTACTGCTTTTGATCATCTTACTATTCTGAAGAAGTTTGCGGGGTTTTCTCCTTTATGGTTTCCCTGATGAAAATCTTTGTGTTTTGTGCATCTTTTACATCTTGTGAATTTTGTTGTACTTTTTATTCTTTCAGATAAAGATCCTAGATAATCTAATCAAATCTTAAGAAATTCTAACACATGTATAAATCAGAAAGCTAAGATATTTTCCAATATTTAAATGAGATTTAAATATGCAAGTAAAAACTAGTAACCATAAAAAAAGTTTGAAGTTTTGTGTCACGGAAAGGAAGGAGAAGAAAAATGTCCCAAATCTTGAAAGCTTGGGCAATGGAGTCCTCAAGTGGAGAGCGGAGGGATTCAATTCTTCTTAAAAAAGAATCGTAAAGGTGTGATGGAATCAAACAAGAACCAACATTCCCTTATGCTAGATATCCCTGCACAGTTTGAACAATACTACACCAAAGCATTATATTCGGGAGTATTTAAGCAATAATCGGTTAGAACAACTAATAATGAAGCAAGAAACCGATACATTTATACCTCATATAACACAAGAAATCACCACACACTGATGCCCGACACAAGTATGCCTCCGAAGCCTTCACTTTTATTCGACAATGATAACAAATTACACAATACAGGAGCAACGGTTCAATGCCCAAATCATCCATCTAGAATGAAGAGAGGTTGCCTACTTAAATAGAAATCTGGCAAAGAGAGGGTGGGCGCATCTCCTCAAGGATGCTCTAGCTCCCAGTGAGTTGGCAATTGGTGGATGGGGGTTGGAAAAGGCACTGGGAAGTGGCAACATCACTTCCTTGAGGAAGTACTTGCCCAAACCCATGCGTTTTCCTAAAACAATAAATCTCTCACACCTAGCTTGCGTCCCCACATGGAGAAATGCGCCCCTCTTGAGAGAGGAAAGTTCCAACTCATGAGATTTCACCGAAATGGCAACATCTGGCTTGTCTCCCTTGCTTGGGTACTTGCCAAAATGATTTGCCAAGTCACCCAACTCTTTTTTGGCAATTAGCCTTTTATTTTTTAATTGTCGAATTTTTTAATATTTCATTTTTTCTTGGGTTTCTGGGTTTTTTCGAGTAATTATTAATTTTGGGGTTAAATAATTACTTGAAAACCTAGGAAAGTGGGTGCTCTGAGTTAGACAATGAGCATCCTCATGGCAAAAATAACCTCATAGCCACACTTTTATGACTTTTTACGCTTTTACAATTAACTTATTAAAAATAAGCCTGTAAAAACGGAAATATATATATATATATATATATATATATATATATATATATATTTTCCCGGAAATTAAAAAAAAACCTATGGGGGACTTAGCACATGTTCATAATGACTCAAAATAATGATTAGCATGGTAATATACATCGACAGATAGGTTTTAATAACCTCCTAAGTCTTAATTAATAATGCGATTATTCTTGCTTTGGAGGTTTGAGTGAAAAACTCGAAAATTATTTATCGTTTAAAAACAATAAATAATTAACAAGGAAAAAGCACCCTGGAATAATGCATTAATAAATAAGTCCTAAAAAGCCAAACCTTTTACATAAAGTCATCATGCCAACTCATTTTATTACAACTCCCCATGGGATATGGACATGTTAAAAAATTAGAAAAAAGGGCCTAAGAAGGCCTGCAAGGACTTCTGCACTTGAAAATTTGAACAAGTGATTGTTCATCTTTGGCGGCTCGTTTAGAAATCCAACTTAGTGGAACTTAGTTGGTAACAGTTGGCTCCAATTGTGGGACGTGTGATTGATCTGAACTTCGTGAAAATTGATTATACGAGAAATCTCGAATCTCTGGTTCTTGCACAAAACTAGATAAGTCAGTCACATGCATATATAACCAAATGAAATAACAAGTTGCAAATTATAATACAAGATAATGTACAACAAAAGAATTTACATGTAAACAATCTATTATACAAAAATTAAGCTAGGAAATAAAATGCAAAGGAAGGGTTAGAAACTCATGATACAAAGATTGCCCCATGGGCATTAGATGTTGTCACTGAAGAATAACTTCAGAAGCTGCTTGTTCATCGGTAGAGTCTGCTTTTCACCATCCATGTGGCTTAGATGAAATGAATTAACACCATCTATGTCATGAATTGTTGATTTTTGTACCTAGTCAGGTATTCCCTAAGTGGCTTTATTTTGCCTAAGTCACTTAAGAGGGAAAATGTGACCCTCACATTAAAGTCACTTAAATGTGACTTTATGACTAAAGTCACCTTTTGATAAAGTGAGTAAGTGAGTGAATTTATTTATGGGAAATAAATAAATGAGAATTTCACTCTCACTGTGAAATTATAAAAAGGAGTGAGGGAGGCAAAAGTGAGTTGACTTTTCATTTTTCAGGAGAAGGAGAAGAGAGAGCTCAGGGAGGTCGAATTGCTCAAGGAGGTCAAATTCCAGGTTAGGGTTTGAAGCTGAAGATTTCAGCAAATTGCTTGCACGGTTCCCGAGGTGTACGGCCACATTAATTGCCAGTGTACGGCTGCATTAATTGCCAGAGTACGGCTGCATTTATTGGCACGATTTTCCAGGAGGATGTATGGCTGCTTGCACGATTTTCGAGGTGTACGGCTGCTGTCAGTGCATTAAATGCTGCACGGATCCCGAGGAGTACGGACTGTGTACGGCTGAGTTAATTCGGCACAGATTTCGAGGTAAGTACGGCTGCATTAAATGCTGTACAGACAGATGTACGGACTGCATTAATTAGGGCACGGATTTCGAGGTAATTGTACGGTTGATCTGCTGTACGGCCTGCTGTCTGATTTGGCACGAAATTCAAGGAGATTGTACGGTTAGGGTTTGCTGTACATGTGCATTTAATTTCTGTCCTACATTTTACTGAAGAAATAATAAAAGCTCTCATCTCAAAACTGGTTTTCCCCGTGGGGGTTTTATCCAGGGCAAATTTGCCAAAAATTACTGTGTCAAATTTTATGGTGTGTATGTGTTTAATTACAGCCTGTTAGTTGTTTTCAGCGTGTTTAAATTGTTCAGATAAATTTCATAAGTAACTTCAAGCCTTTGCATAACCGGCTGAAGTGAAAGAAGAAGAAATTGTTCATTAAACCAGCTTGCGGTGAAACAAGGGTTTTCAACATGGTATCAGAGCAAAGGGGGCTGAAATAGTGAGGTTAACATTCACACAGAAAATTTGCAGCATTCAGATTTTTGTTTGTACTTGCTTCTATCAGTGTTATTTTTGCTGAGTTGTTGTTTATATGGCTACCGGATTGAGGTTGGAGGATAGGTTGGATGGGACAGGTAATTTTGTTCCATGGAAGGCTAGGA